>BCLC01000004.1:433546-471419 GCA_001600855.1 Saitozyma sp. JCM 24511 | reverse complement strand
GGGTGGTGAGGAGGGTGGTGAGGAGGACCACCCGGACCCTTGTGAGGCGGGGGAGGACCGCCAGGGCCCTCTGGACCGTCCCACTGACGTCGCTCGTTCATGAGCCTGGCGATGATCAGCGCTGACGACAACGAATGAAGCGGATCGCTCACATGTCCTCAAAGTCGACGTCGACGTCAACTTCGACCCCCTCGTCGTGCTCGTGCTCGTCCTCCTTCTTTCCCTTCTGGCCCTTCTTGGGCGGGTGCGGGTGAGGGAACGTCCCGTTCTTGGGCTTCACAAAGCCCTTCACGAAACCTCCCTTCTCACCCACCACCTCCTTGATGATCTTGACCTCCTTGTCGTCGCCAACAGTGATCGTGGCGTTACCGACAAACGTCCCGGCCTCAAACAACCCCTTGAACGACTTGTCCTTGACGGTGACGTGGCCGGTGTGCGAAATGGCCTTGATGACCGTGCTGACGAAGTGGGGGGCGTGGACGGTGAGCGAGACGGAGCCGGTGTTGGAGAATCCGCCGATGAAGACGGGCGGGGGAGGACCGTGGTGAGGCGGGTGGTGCGGCGGGTGCGGGTGTTTGCCCTTGCCCTTGCCCTTGCCGGGTTTGGGACCGTGAGGAGGAGGTCCAGGCGGGGTAGGACCACCGTGGTGAGGCGGCGGGGGCGGGGGAGGGGGAGGAGGAGGTCCGCCGTGGTGAGGAGGAGGGGGAGGACCATGAGGCGGCGGCGGAGGAGGCGGCGGCGGGCCGTGAGGACCAGGCTCGTGAGATGGCGGGGGAGGCATCTCAAACTCGTCAAGCTCATCGAACTCGACGTCAAAGTCGTCGTGGTCCTCAACCTCGTCGCTGCCGCCAAACGGCCACCAGCCATGCCTCGACTTTGGCTTCTCCTCGTCGTCGTCCTCGTCCACGTCGCGCTTGCTCTTGTGCTTGCCGTGTGACTTGTCCTTCTTGTGCTTGTGCTTGTGCTCGTGCTCGTGCTCCGACTCGGTCAGGTTGTGCGGCTTGTGCGGGTGGGTGTGATTGCCCTTGTGGCCATGGTGGCACGGCACGACATTGACCGTGACGTCGATGTCACCGGTGATGGTCCTGAATACGATCGCGCGGGAGACGTTGAACTCTCCCTTGACATCTCCAGCGACGGTCTCGAGGTGGACATCCCCGGCCTGGATCGAGGGGAAGATGATATCCTCGGTTGTCTTGGCGGAGACGGACTTGAAGCGGAGGTCGTCCGCCGAGGGGTGCACGGCAAGTTCGATGGTCTTGATCGAGTTGAGGTACAGTGCCGGAACAGCCCGCGCACCCAGAGGCACCACGACGTGGACGATGTGCGAAGACTCGGTGGAAGTGGGAACGAGGGAGAGCGAGTCGTACCACGATCCAGAAGACACCGAGAGGTCGTCGAGAACAAGGTCCTCGCCCGCCCAGGTGGACTCGACGATGAGTCGCGCAGACTCGACGTCTTCCCGTGAAACGACGACACGCGCATCGACACCCTCGGGGATGTCGACGGCGATGGACCGGTGTCGGTGGTGCTTGCCCTGGGAAAGCGGGAAGGTCGCGTTGGCAGTGGGGTAAACAGCCGAGTCGGTAGTCATCATCACCGGCGAGCCGTATGCCGCGGTGACCGTGGTGACCTACAATACCAATCAGCACAACGCGGATATAGGTTCTCAACAAGCCTTTGACTCGAACTCGACTCACCTCGTCGTTCCACTCGGGCCACTCGGCATCCCACGAACCGTGGCCGCCGAACCTGTGACGGCGGCAACCCTTCGCAGCCTTGTGCGCAGCACCCAACGCCAACCAAGTCAGACCAGCACCAATGATGATCTTCTTCCCCTTGGAGAGACCCTTGACGCGGTCTCGCACCGCACCGAAGCGGGTCGCCTTGCCCACGCGGAGGGTCGTGGACGTCTCATCGAAAGCGCCGTCGCCATTCGCCGCGGGGCTGATGGGTGTCGCAGTCGCCTTCTCGTCGGCGTAAGGGAGCAGCGGCGAGTTGCTGCCCATGGTGGAGAGGATTCGCCTTCTCTCGGTGAGGAGTGGAGAGTCGAATACGGGTACGAGACCGGGGGGTTGAGCTCAGTCGATTCGCCAAAAGAGTAGTGGCGAACAAACACTTGTTGAAGAAGAAAAGAAAGGAAGGAGGGAGAGGGTGTGTGAAGCTTTGTTGGGGGCTATAAGGATTCTTCCAGGTCAAAAGCACAGTCGAGGACCGTGTGGGGTGGGGTGTCGTTTGAGGTTTGCCGAAGTGTAATGCGCGGTTAAGACTTTGCTGCACAGTCAAATGAGTTTGACTAGCGGGCAACGAACGGGGTTCGGGCCCGGGCGCAGCGGTGGTTGGGTGGGTGTCGGGGAGAAGCAGCTCTCGCTGACGAGTCGTCTCGCTCTTGCAACCGTTGAACTGTTAGCGGGTCGCGAATGCGGGCGGAGTCGACCCGGCCGTCAGGTCGTCAGGTCGAACCAGGTCCAGACTCTGCGCAGGCGAAGCGCACAAGCAGGCAAACCGCAACCACACTTGCGTCAGCGCCGGATGCTTGCGGGAGGTGGGACGAAGAGCAGCGAGGACGGTGTTGTTGGTTGCGGGATAAGGAGAGAGTAAGACGACGTGAGCTGTGCATTGCCCAGAATAGCGCAGCCGATCAGCCACGACCAAGTCAGTCATTACTCATTCACGGTTTTGGCGGTCAAGGCCTGAGCACACTGTACGCATCGCGGGCCCGCGGTTGCAACAGCGGAACGTTGCCTGCATGCTTGCCGTAGCAACCGCATCACCATGACCGAGGCTGAGTCGCTGCAGCGCAGTCCTCTGGCCCATGCCGTGGTGTCTGCGCAGCGGTGGCGCGAATGCTGGCGTACGCTTGCGTCGAGCTGCGAAAGGAGACGACGAAAATGAAAGGGCAAGAGGAGAGAAGAGAGGCAAGACAAATGACTGCGCCGCGGGTAGGCTGCGCGCCGGCCGCCGCGGCCTTCTTCCATCTGGCGGGGAATTCCTCACGAGGCATTGTGGCGATTGTGGCCGTGGCGATGGTTTTACCCAGTCACGTTTCCGGCGTATATGTTCGTCAAGATTGTGAGCCTCGTCTCCCGTTGGCTGTGCGTGGATTATGCGCACACTGAAATGGATCCGCTCAAGCCTGCTCGTCTTTACTTGTATCTCGCGACCACGTTTCGACCGTCGGCAGACTTGGATCAACTTCGCACTAGTGTCTCGTGACCGGCGGGAAGACACTGGGGAAGGCGGCTCAAGCAGGTGAAGGATGAGAATTGGCTGAAGAGGCGGAGAATACGTGCAGGTATCCATCGCATGTACAGAGTCACGCTCTACAACCGGTCACTGCTCGTTGACAAACACAGCTGCCATGCCCTGCGCAATCAGCGTCAGCGTCTGTCCCGCATCTTTCCTGTCCCTTGCTTCGAGTGCTTCGAGTGCGATGCACGCGATGCAAGTAGGACCAGAGCTTGGGACTGGTCACTGTACTCACCATGCCCGAGCCGATACACATGCTAGTGACGAAAATCTTCTTCTTCTCCCTCTTGGCCTCCGCGAAGGCCGTGGCGATCTGGCGGGCACCGGTGGCGCCGAGAGGATGGCCCATGGCGATGGCTCCGCCGACGGGGTTGACCTTCTCAAATGGAATCTTGAGGTGCTGGATCGACATGACTGCCTGGGAGGCAAAGGCCTGGAGCGGAGGTCAGTCAGGATCGAGCCGGACGAAGGGAATTGGGACGATGAGCATTGGGGATGCACTCGCCTCGTTGATCTCAAAGAAGTCGACGTCGTCTTTGGAGATGCCCGCCTTCTGCAGCACAGCGGGGATAGCAAACGCGGGGCCTGTTCACGCACTCAGCGGGGATCCAATGAGGAGTGCGACCGAGACTGGGACTCGGCTGCACTCGGACGCGAACTCGAACTTCGACTCACCAATGCCCATGACTTTCGGTGGCACGCCGACGACCGCGCTAACGACGTACTTGCCGAGGATCGGGAGACCGAGCTTCTGCGCCACAGACCGTCTCGCAAGGACGACCGCTGCGGCTCCGTCGGAGACCTGGGAGGCGTTGCCCGCATGGGTGGTCCCGTCCTTTGCGAACGCTGGCTTGAGCTTGGCGAGGGATTCCTTGGTCACGCCCGCGCGGATGCCGTCGTCGGCGTCGACGATGACCTCTTTTTCCTCCTCGCTCTTCGGGTCGGTCCACTTGACCTGGCTCCGTCAGCATGGATATTGCACTGTATCTGCGAGATGGTTTGGTGGCAATGGTAGCGTGGACAATTACTCACCTTGACGGGAACAATCTCGCTCTTGAACTTGCCGAGTTTCTGGGCCTCGGCGGCCTTGGCAAAGCTGTTGGCCGCAAAGGTGTCCTGGACATCTCGAGAGATGTTGTACTGCTTCGCAACGTTCTCCGAGGTGATACCCATTGGCAGCAAACAGTCCGCCGATTCCGGGTTGGCAAGCACCGCATCCGACATCTTCTCAGGCATGACGCCCGCTCCGTAGTTCATCGTCATTGACTCGACGCCTGCGCCGATACCAATGTCGATCTCGCCCGACTTGATCTCGTTGGCGATGCTGGCGACGGCGTTGAGACCGGACGAACATTGTCGGTTGGTGGTGCTGATGGGAACGCTGCGGGGGTGCGGTGTCAGCGAGATTATTTTGGAGCTAGATGAGAAGAACGCTGAAACTCACGTGTAGGGGATACCAGCGGCGAGCTGAGCCATACGAGCGACAGTGGCCCCACCTCCTGGAGGAAGGACGTTGCCGACCGCGACATCTCTGTCGATTTGTCAGCTCGACCCGATGACCGCGTATGACGAGACGCACCCGATCAGAGCGGGGTCAACACCGCTGCGCTTGATCGCCTCTCGGAAGACAGCGACGAGCAGGTCTTCCTGGCATGTATCCTTGAACCCCCCCTTCTTGGCCTGAGACCGGGTATCAGCCGGGTACAACGGATCGACACGACGACACGACCCACCTTGGTGATAGGCGTCCGGACCGCACTGCAGATGACCACGTCGTCTGCCGAGGAGATGAGCAGCCTCGCGCGGCCCAGGGAGGGGATCGCGTTGGTGATGGACTGGATGGTGGAGGACATGGTGGCGGGGTGGGATGTGGTGTGGTGTGGTGTGTGTTGAGTGAGAGAGAGAAAGAGTCGAGGGGAAAGAGATACGTGTTGAAAGGTTGAAATGATGCGTGGGACCGGCTCAAAGTGAAGGGTTGGTAGCCGGTGAGCGAGCGGGAGCAAATGTGTGGCAAGGCGGTGACAAAGGGGAGGCACCGTGGGAGACTTGACATCGGGATGGTGTATACAGGTGAGGAGCATTTAAGTTATCGGTTGGGTGGCTGCTCGGAATACGCCGGCCGAGGACCGCCGATGTGGTTTCGTTTTGCCCTGACGTCGAACAGAACACCACCACAAACCAAAGCAAAGTCGTCTCGTCCACTCGTTCATTCCTCACGCTTCATTCTCGTCTCTTAGCTCCTTCTCCTCGCCCTCTCCACTCCCTCTCACCTACCTCTCATCCCCTCCACCATGTTCTCCCGGTCAGCCTCGAGGAGCGTCGTCTCCGCCCTGCGTTCGGCCCAGGTGCGTGCGATGCGGTCGCGCTTCTGCCTGCCTCGTCCATCTCTCCCTGCTCCTCGGTGTACTCGTCTCTTCATCGAGCCAACGGGCTCTTGCTGTGCATACGACGACATGCGCTGACGTTGAATGTGACAGATGCCGACCAGGCGATACGCCTCGGCCTTTGCCAGCTCGACCGTCACCTCCACCTTCAACGGAAAGAAGGGTGCCGACGTGAGTCCTCAATTGCAATCCCATCTATACCTCCTCCCCGCTTGTAGCAGAGCACAAATCCCACAGGGGTCGAGGAAGACCGAAGACCGAAGACCGAAGACCGAAGACCGAAGACGTGACGCATGGAGATATATCTGTGTTGCGACTCAGAGACATGTCGCTGAACCACGCCGTAGGGAAACTACCTCGTCACCCTCATCCCGGGAGACGGTATCGGACCGGAGATCGCAGAGTCGGTCAAGAAGATCTTCGCGGCTGCCAAGGTAAGCGACACGACCTGATCACGTTGTCCTGAGTGGGCTTTGGAGGGTTACGAAAGGGGTCTGGACGCGGACAGAGAGAGCGAGGAAAGCTCTTCGGGCGGCGCGTGAACGCGGGGTGTCTAGATGCGGAGGGCGTGGGTGAAAAGCCGAGGTTGGGTCAGGGGACGGCCGCAAGGAGTGGGGCGAGCTGGAGTCGAGGTCATGGGAGGGTGACCTCCACTGAGCGCGAGTCTGGTGGTCTAGGTGCGGGATACGAGTAGCGGGGAGGATGAGCCGTGGGCATCTCCCAATGGTCTTAGGGGCCACGAGTGAACCCCGCCAGTTAGGCGAAGATGTGGCGGTGGACTTGAGGCCCGACCGCGCTCCGATCTTTCTGTGGCCGTAGAGAAGGGACCGAGAGCATGCGGATAAAAGAAGGGAAAGGAAGTGTTGAGGTGCAGGGGCTCACCGCCGAGACGAGGAATGGTCCAGTGTGCTCAACCACCGCCAATGGGAAGTGCTGACCCCCACAGGCCCCGATCAGCTGGGAGGAAGTCGACGTCACGCCCATCCTCAAGGACGGCAAGACTGTCATCCCTGACAGGGCCATTGAGAGCGTCAAGAAGAACACTGTGGCGCTCAAGGGTCCTCTTGCTACTCCCAGTGCGTACGGCGTACGAATTTGTGATCACAATTGCCCCCAATCACTTTGTTACTCGATCATTTCCGGTCGCTGCATGCTGTCCGCCATCTCACGAACCGCACTGAGCCCGCGCAGTCGGCAAAGGCCACGTCTCGCTCAACCTCACCCTCCGACGAACCTTCTCCCTCTTCGCCAACGTCCGCCCGTGCGTTTCCATCCAGGGATTCAAGACGCCTTACGACAACGTCAACACCGTCCTCATCCGTGAAAACACCGAGGGAGAGTACTCTGGTATCGAGCACGAGGTGAGCGGGCGATGCGTCTGCTTGCGGCGTTAGAAATGTCTTATCCCTCGACCCTCGGCCTTGGGGCGGCCGGAGTGATGGGTAAACACAGCGATGACGAGGAGACGGTGACGGTGTCGGTGTCGGTGTCGGTGACGAGTGGGACGGAGCTGACACTCGATAGATCGTCGACGGCGTCGTCCAGTCGATCAAGCTCATCACGTACGAGGCGTCGGAGCGAGTCGCTCGTTATGCCTTCCACTACGCCTCGGAGAACGGCAGGAACAAGGTCACCGCGGTGCACAAGGCCAACATCATGTGAGTGGGCGGGTCTGACATTCTCAATCACGACACCTCATCACCTCGTCACCTCACCTCGTCACCCGACAGTGTCAATCTCGTCTCGTCGCTGTTTTGAGCGGGATCCGGGGCTGGGCTGATATAATCGTAGGAAGATGTCCGACGGCATGTTCCTGACTGCTTGCCGAGCGGTCGCCAAGGACTACCCCAACATCGCTTACGACGAGGACCTGCTCGACCGTGTCTGCCTCCGGGTGAGCAATCTCGCAACGGTCTTACACACAGTCTCTCCGTGACCGCGTTGCCAATCGCCCTCTCGCTGTCACTTTGGAAACGCTTGGACGTCCCGCTGACTCTGTCCAGATCGCCCAGGACCCCTCCCCCTACGCTGACCGAGTCATGGTCATGCCCAACCTGTACGGTGACATCCTCTCCGATCTCTCTGCCGGTCTCATTGGCGGTCTCGGTCTCACCCCCTCCGGCAACATCGGCAAGGACGCCTCGATCTTCGAGGCCGTCCACGGCTCGGCTCCTGACATCGAAGGAAAGGGGCTCGCCAACCCCACTGCCCTGCTCCTGAGTTCGCTGATGATGCTCCGGTAAGTGGATTCGGTGGACGCGAGACGGGTTGTGTCCTTGGCGCGGTTGGTGCGGCGACGACACAGCGACACAATGCTTATGGTGGAACAGACACATGGGCCTGAACGAGTTCGCCGACAAGATTGAGAAGGCCGCTCTCACCGTGAGTCGGATGTCGGGTTTCGTTCGACTCTGGGTCCCAAGTCCCGCCACCTGCAGCAGAGCAGATGTGGATCCATGTTGCAGTCTAGTCTCGCCGTGCTGACCGCTCAGACCATCGCCGAGGGCAAGGCCATCACGCGCGACCTCGGCGGAAAGGCGGGTACCAAGGAGTACACCGACGCGATCCTCGCCAAGCTCGCCAAGCTTTAATGGCGACGTGATGTTCAAGCAGAGCGCGCGAGCGGGCGATTGATGGGGTGGGATTAGAGACCGGCAGTGCGCGACCAAATGCCGAAGTAGCTGCTGCTGCTGCTGCTCATGTTTTCGGGCCATAAAACGGATGTAAGGGAAATGCATCTGTCATGAACTGCTGAGAGGAGCGACGAGATTTGGACGAACAGTGGCGGAATGGGCCGTACCCTGTTCCTCAAAAGTGCTGTGACAGTCTTGGGGAGGTCGTTGGTCTGCCTTGTGCCTCGACGAGGGAGCTGGGAAGGAACACCCCTGCTCTGAGTGCTGAGATCTGCTGATCTCAAGGCGAGGAACACGACTTGTTTCGTCGTGAGACACTTCATTACATCAGCATGTCGCGGGCACGCGCATCTACCCATCTTGATCTCCATGACGTCCTCCTCTCTGACTCGCATGGCTCTTGCTTCTATTGTGGAGCATGGGAGCATCGAAACACTCGACCCCTCCGACACCTCACGACCACTCCACAATGTCGGGTGTTTTCCTCAGCCTTCACCAAACCCCGCTGTACCCCGAAACAGACACGACCCTCGTTCCATCTCGTTCCTATGTATGTGATTCCCATCGCCCATGCCCATCACCCTTCCCTCGTTCCTACGACGTCACAGGTGACCAGGTCCACCACTCTTGCCCTGCTCCACGCCTCCACCCACGCAAATGGTCTTTCGGACGGGACACAGGGGGATTAAACAATTGGATGATCGTTTCGATGATCGACTAGTGCCGTGTCGTGTCGTGTCGCGGGTAAACGCCGAACGTCAAAGTCAGCGTCATTCCAGACGTCGGGGTTGGTGTCGATCACGCGATTGTTCCTTTAACGTTGGGTCCGGGATGTTAGAAGCGAAGAGATCTGCGGCTACGGCGGACGTGGCGACCTCGGGACAGGACGCCAGGACGTAGGAGTCGGCAGTACGCAGAACGAGTCCAACTCGGCACGCGGACGAGTCATGCTCAACCCGCTCGACGCGTTTGATTTTGCGTTTAACGTCTGTCTGCGTGCGTCTGCTCGGTGACGTTGACGCTGACCTCGAGCTCTTGTCTCGTCGCGCAAGTTATGAGTCGCGCGGTGTCGCGCGGTCGTTACGATACCCGGAACAAATCGCCTCGACATAGTTTTCCTCACTCGCGCTCGCGTCCGATCGCGTTGGTCGTATACCACCTTCACGGGAATCAACTCGGGATGGAAACAAAGAACCCCAACCCCAACCCTTCTGAGCGCTTTTCAGTCCTCGACGTTCCCGTCCTGTCGGATGATACAGATTAGAAGTACCTCCACTCCACTCCATTGTCCACAATCTCCTTGTATTGAGATTGGATCGTACGACGCCCCACGCCCCACGCCCCACGCTCGACGCTCGACGCTCAACGCTCAGCTCGATCGAGTACACCGTCGATGCCACCCCGGTCGAAATCAGCGCCCGACGCAGCGCCGACGCCACATGCGCCTTCCGCCTCGTGCCGAGACGCCACATCGATACCAGACACCAGACACCAGACACGAGCGGAGTGGCAGCAGCGATGCAGCGTTGCAAGATATCCGGTATAGACTCTGTGCGGCCGGCGCCACCACGCCCTTGCCCATGCCCATGCCCGTGCTCGTGCTCGTCGTTCGTCGCTCGTCGCTCGTGCCCCACGTTAGGTGAGTCGCTAGCGTGGTAACCCCGGCCGTGGTATGCTCAGGGAGGTCGCACGCCAGGGACGGGGGTCAAGGGTGCAACAGCATCAGCGGCGTTTCTTGGTCGCACTAAAAACACGTTCCTCAATCCGATTTGCAGTCTCTTTGTCGCTGACTCGCTGTCGATGCATGTTCTGTGCTATTCCCCTAGAACGAGCAAACGATCCGATGTTCGGTGCCGATGGGGATCGATGCGCTGCCGAGCGCCATGCCGCTGCAATATGCTTGGTAGAGTTTGAAGCTGGACCATCGCTACGCAGCCAGGCCCGGGGAGTGACGCTGGCCGACTACCCACCACGTCGCAGCCCGACGTTGCATTGTTGGAAACCTTCATTCGCCACCCCATGACCACCACCACCACCACGCCCACAAACACACGAGATCCGTTTCACTCTGTAACATCTAGCTTATAACCTACCACTCTATCTCCCCTATCTCTCCTTCGCCCCCCTCCTACGAGCGACTAGCTGTCTTCCCACCACGCGTCGTCAGAAGTCTATACATATATACAGTACCCGTATCCGTACTGTAACCGTGGGAACCACCCACCCCTTCACCCCGTCTTGCCCCGTCCCGACGCTACCCAAACCCACCGCTCCATCGCCGGTCACCCCCTGCTCGTGACTCCCACGCTTCTGTTCGCTACGCGTAAATCAAGAATCTCAAGACCCTTACTCCGGTTCGGACCCAACCTTCACCTACTCCTCGAAGCACCCGCCGGGCGACTCGGGTCGGATCCGTTGACGTTGGCGTTGACATCATCCCGGTCAGGATCGGCGACGCATCGTCGCTATCGTCGTTGTCGTCGTTGTCGTCGTCGTTATCCTCGGATCTGCGAAAGGGGAGGTGTGACACAACCCACCTGCTCCGGACCCGACTTGACTTTGATATTCGACGTCGACGTGACTCGACGTCAAACCACTCTGCCCCGCCCCACCCTTTGAAACCTGCTCCACACGTTTCATCGACATCGCCTCGTTATATTCCAAGACTCGGCGGTCTTGGTCATATTCTTGGAACCTCTTCGACTGCGGGCGCGGCAAACTCACAGCGACGCAGCGACACAGCAAGCCGCAAGCATCAAGGATCAAAGATCCCACTATCGACTACTCTCACTCTCAACTATCAACCATCACAACCATCAGTAATCACCACCTCGTACCTCATCGTGACACCCAAGTCGCCGAACCAACCCCTTGCCCCGTGTCCCCTGCACCGACCCCCTCGCGTCGCGGTCGGACCACGCGGACTACGCGGACGAACGGACGGACGGACGGACGGACGTCATCCACCGCGCCGCGCCGCGCCGCCGCGCCCTTATCACGCCGCACCGACGCCAAAACAAGCATACAAATCCCCACTGACAGATCACAAACCATTCCAGCGATCCAACTTCTACACGAGACCCGCAATCCTCGACATTTGTCCTCGCAAGGGCGCTGCAAAGGCCGCCGTTCAGCGACGTTGACGCCTTGCCATCGCACCGCCTTGATTATCCACCGCCGCCACCATGTCGATCTTCTCCGCGTCATCCTACGACTCGCTCCCCCCTGCGACCCCGAGCCCCCGCGCGCCCGCGCTTCCCCACTCGCCCTCCTCGGGCTCTCTATCCATGTCGACCCCGCCCGAGTCTCTCCGCGAATACTCATCGGCCATGCGCGCGAGGATGACCGTCGCGTGGGCCGCGGCCCTCAAGGATTTGAAGGATGATGGGTACCCGAGTGTCGCGAGTCGCCGACTCGACCCAGAGTTTGGGTTTGATGAGGATCCTATCGAGCGGCACGTCCGGCAGTTCCTCAGCCCCAACACCAAGCGGAGGGAGATGGAAGCGAAGGGGCTGGGGATTCAGGTGAAAGTGGACCTGGACGTGGAGATAGGAGGGGACGGGGACGCTTCGATGAGAGATGATCATCGGGGTGACGGGTCGCGAAGCAAGGGACGGGAGGAGGTGATGATGGATGATATCGACGATCACGCGGGGCAAGACGTCGATGTGGACGTCGCATTCCACCCTGGATTGATCGACTTTGGAAAGCCCCCGCCACCAGGAGCAAGACTATCCCGACCACCATTACCCTCCTGGCTCTCGAGGACTTCGACCACGACGAGCCTCGAACCGAATACGCCGGGCAGTGGCAGCACTTTCTCCGACGCGAGCTTCGAAGCCGCGTCAAACGAGGACTATATAAACATGTATGGCCGCGACTCGGATCTCGAGATGCAGGGGCAGGGACACGGTCAATCGGGTCCCATTCCCGGTCCATCTTCCCTTGGTCGGATCAAGTCTATCTCCAGTCGGGACAGGACTTCCATGGCTTCTATCTCCACCACCACTTCAACAGCAACCTTCGGATCGACCATCACCTCCCTCTCCACCTCGACGGTCACTGCTGCGGGATCGGCAGTACCGGTATCCGTCCCAGTCTCGATCTCGCCTATCCGCCCAGGTCTCGCACGAACACGCCCAAGAGTCCGGCCGCTGAGACCACACCCATTCGATGGAACCCCAACGAAACCTTCGCCTCGCCATGTGCAGGAGGACGACTCGGGGATGGAGGAGTGGCTCGATGGAAGAACCGTGAGCGAGACGATGGTCGCGATGGCCGGGTTGAGGTGTCAGACTGGGAGGGGAATGCGAGGAGGGAGATGAGATGACTGCTCGCGATCGAGAGCTGGTCCCCCGCTAGACGATGGACCACGACGAGTGGACGACTAGAATCCAGATGGGAAAACCGAAAGAGATTCGAGATGGTGCGACTGGACCTCGGCGCGTCTACACATGTTTACAGCCTCCCGCCTCCGGACGGGTCGACCATCGACACTATCGCCCCTGTCCATTGCCCTTTCTCCCGGACACGCTCGACGGCCATACACCATGCACACGTGATCTCGATGATCGAGACGCGCCACGCCTTTCACGACGTCGCCTTACCATGTCTTCGACAATGGCAACGGCCACGACAAATGACAAATAACGAACGACAACGATAGACTATGAACGATGAACGACCAACGACCAACCCACCCTACACTCCGATAGATCACGCACCGAGCTCGTAGATCTGCCTCTAGACCCAAGCCTGATTTTGGGAACCCCTGCTTGCTGTGTTTTTCTGCGCGCGTTGTCCCTCCGTCGTCGTTGTTGTTGTTGTACGCCCGCTGAGCGGGTTCATATACGAGTACACCAGGCAACGTGCCTCCTGCTAGCGCCCTTGTACATGGTAGCCTCTCGCGATGCACCGGTACGAAACGATCCGCTTGGTGACGTTCAATACAAAATGATGCGCAAAAGCCAGACTATCGAACGCCGCTTGGTCCGGCCGGCTCGGGCGGCTCCGGTTAAAGCCGGACGTCATGGCCAGTTGGACGAAGCGAGGCGACCGAACCGCGAGTCTCAGCATATGGTGAGTATCATCTTCACTCTCTATCTTCATCTTTCTTGTTGTCGATCATGATCTCGCGGGATACTATGAGAATAGCCAGGCTTCTGAATCGGGGCCGGAGGTCTTTGCACGGTACCACCTGGGCGGGACGCGATTCTGAGCTGGGGAGGTTGAAGGTGAGCGAGTCGACGACAGTTATTTCCCTCAAACTACACTCGTCGTGAAGCTGCATGGTATGATGGAAGGATTGGGTTCACGATGTGCATGATCTTATGCGTTGCTGACGACTTGACACAGGACCTCGTGGCCAAGTTCCAAGACCCGACTAGCCACTACTACCTCCCTCCGGGCACCGATGGCCCGTCGCACCCCGACGACCACTCCTCCTCGCGGGACATCCCCACACCCACCACACCGACACCGAGCCCGACGTCGACGCCGACACCGACACAAGCCACCGAGACTTCCGAGATGCTCGATGCGCTCGACGCGCTCGGATCACCTCGGGCCCTCCGACTAGGCCTCAAGTCCAAGTCCCGTACACCGCCCGCTGGCTCGAGATCGGGCTCGCCGAGCGGACTGTGGGGCAAAGAACCCCCAGCAATAGGCGCTTTCAAGCCCCACCCAGCGAGACTCGCCGAAGCGAGGGGAGAGGGGAGGAGGTGGTTCAAAGAAAGAGGGTTTGATGAGAAGGGGAGATTGGAGTGGCCGGTCGCTTGGGGGGATTGCGATATGTTCCAGTGAGTGCGGCATGAACCGGACGGGCGGAACGTCGGAATGCGTTGCTCAGGAGCTGGAATGGGATAATATGGTGGACAGGGATGGCAGTGTTGGATGATTAAGGTCATCCGTGGAGATACGCTGTGCACAAGTGGCCTCGGGGGATGAACCAAGGCCTCAGTCCCAGCAGGAGACTACGAGGTTAGATCACGGACGACGCGCTGACACCCCGCCCCGCCCGCAGACACGCCAACAACGTCAACTTTGTGCGATGGTGCGAGTCGGCGAGGATCAAGTACGCAGAGTCGTTTGGCGACGAGCTGCCCGCAGAGGTGGTGTACAGCTTGCTGGTGCGTGACGTGGCGTGGCGGGCTACTTCATCTTCCACCTTACTCTGACGCGCTCCCCATCCTGCGTCGATTCCTTGGTATCACCCACCTCCCCTGCCCCCCTGCCCCCCTGCCCCCCTACCTTACCTTCGCTAAACGCTCAAGGCGCCCCGCTGACGACGCAGAACGGTCGCGGCATGGGCTTCATCCTCAAGGATATCACAGTCCGATACAAGTACCCGGTGACTTACCCCGACACCGTGAGTCAGAGCCAGTGCCACTGATTCCGATTTCTCCAACCTCCGCTCCCGCTCCAATACCTCCGTCTCGCATTCACTGCTATGATCCCGCACTTCCCCTTCTCACTCCGCACTTGAACCGACCGACCGACCGACCGATATACTGCCCGCCAGCTCTTCGGAGATCGGAGAAGCACTCTACCACCGCGTCACCTGCGCTACCAGAACTGACTCCTCGCCAGCTCATGATCGCCTCCAAGCCGCATAACGTCAAGCAGGACCGCGCGGCGTTCGGGATCGAGCACGCAATGTGGAGCTTGAAGGAGAACAGGCTGGTGGCGACGGCCGAGAGGTGAGTGGATATGTGGCTGTCTCTTGGACACGCTGTGGGGTTCGGCGTCAAGTCCGGACCGCCACTCTCGGCAGGTATGGACAGTGCCCCGCAAAGCGTGATGAGTGGGGTAGTCTCCGAATGACGCGGCGAGGCGGAGTGGGGAACAAAGGGGGGGGGGGAGGTTATCCGTCGATGAACAGATCACAGGGGGTACGATACGGCGCCGGGCTGATCAGCAGTACCATGGTCATGTACGACTACGACCGGAAGGCCAAGGGGACACTCTCGGACGAGATGAGGGACGTGCTGCTGAAGAGGATACAGGTGGCGGCGGAGCAGTCGTCGTGATCATGGAGGAAGGACTTGAGGTTTAGTACTCATGATGAGGGTTTGTCGAGATGGGTCAACGAGTCTACGGATATAGCTTATGACCACTCGCCATGCCTGGATATAGGCTCACGACAGTTTTTTGCATGCAGGGCGGCAGCAACAGTCTTGTCCGGCGTGCCATTGTGTATTTGTCTTCCTGTGAGGTGGCGGAATGCGAAGTCAGCGATATCAGCGGCGGAGGGCATCGCAGCGTCCTGGATGTCGCCAACGACGTCAACTACACCTAATTCCGAACCCACCTCCCAGTCGTTCGACCGAGACCAAGGTCCGGGAACACCAGCTCAGTTACAGACATACAAACTAGACGTGTCCGACACCTCCGACACGTCCGAATACTCACGGAACAAGCTGATTAACAGTCCTCCGACCGTTGGCTCCAGACTACCGCTCTAACCTGATCGAGGGACGTGCCAGCCCAACTCACAGGATATGCCTACGTCGCCGACATGGACGACGCCGTCATGCGCTGTGGCTTATGGGCAGCAACTGCCGGCGGCAAGGACAAGGATCTGTGGCTGGCTACTTGAGTACTTGTCCCACTGCGCTCCGAGATGCTGATAAAGCCCATGTACAGCGGCCACTGCACTGGCCGGATCACCGAGGTGACCGAGGTCAGCCTCAAGCCACCACAGAGTGCCTGAGGGTGGTTGTGGCTCCGTAGTGGAGGCAGTGACACACGAAGGTGTATGAGCTAGCCATACAGCGGACAATGGTGTGGATCAAATCATCGAGGTGGGCAAGCAGTACGCGTTGGACGAACGTGCGGATGGAAGACGTGCTGCAGTATCGTCGTGTCCACGGTATGGTCCAGACCACATCGTAGCGAGACGCCACGGGGTAGATCCTCCACGTCGTTGCGTCTCATGCGTGTCCCAATCGATCCGTCCGGTAGGGGGATCATTGCAGGATGGAGTCAGCTTCACCATCTCGAGCTGACAAGTGGTTGCGGTTGGTCTCGCCTGCTACGACCGCAATGACTTGTTACAGACTTACAGTCAGATAGTCGGTCCAGGCTTCCGAGCTTTCAGGCTCGTCGTTCACCCCTCAGGACACGACTCCAGCCGAGCGAGCCCGACCCCGATTCTGGATCTCTAGGTCTCTGGACCAACTGCAGAGCCGACTCTAGGACACCAGCTTTCCACGTTCCACAACACATGCTCGCCCCGTGGCTAGTCTCGCCCCGACACCAGGGCCGACGCCAAAGACAAAGCCAGCGCCCGAGCCGACGCCGAGGCGGACGGGGCGGACAAATGTCCTGGGGTCGAGGGCGTCGTGGCGTCCGTCTCGGTCTCTAACCTCGATCACAAGATCTACAGGGCGGGTCTCGGTGATTGACTGATACATCGTCGTTTGGGTACTGCCGCGTATACCGTAGCGCCCTTGAAGGCCTACGAGGTAGCGAGAACGGGGAGACGGCTTGGCCGCAGTGGCACTGTGTGGCGGCGGACCACGACTGGGGCGTACTGTAGATTCGTTATGGCGTACGCACCGAGGGCCTCTACACTAGACAACGCTCCAAGCCGGGCGGGTGGAGTGCGCATCGAATCCGCCTACAGCCGGGGTATGGAGTCCACGAGACTCTCGCGGTTCGACTGGTCCTTCACGGGGATCCGACTTGGATGAATGGTTTGGGTCCGGGTCCGGGTCTGGGTCTGGCGGTGGAGAAACCGGGTGTTTGAACGACGATCAACGCCTCCGCCACCAAACTCTTCCACCGAACACTCAAACAACCCAAACGTTCCGTCTTTCGGTCCGGGACACCGGGCGTATATGAGTTTGGGTGTTCTTCTCATTCCAGACGCTTCGCTTCGCTGCAGCCGACCCGAAAAGCCTCGGTGCGCTTCCACGCTGCGGCGGTTGCCTCGCGCCTGTTTGTGAGACATCGTAGCAGTGGGGTTTGTGTGGCAGGAGCAGGATTTCAGTTTTCGTTCGTTGGTGGCGTGGATGTTTCAGCCCAAACAGGCACGACGCGCCTCGACGCGATCGACGCCGAGTTGTCAAGACGGGTAAGAAAAGACTCTTACAACACAAATTGATCCCTGGAACACATTTTCTCTGTCGCCCGGTTCTCTTGCTCTCGCTCTCTCTCGCCGTTGCTCGTGCCCGGCGTGTCATGCGTTTCCGACATGACTCGGCGGATCGACAGTTCCTGGGGGCGTCCAGCCTGAATCTGCGGCGTCGCGGCGTCGCGCCTGGACGCGACTGGCCACCTGGAAGTCGGGTTCCGATTCGCAGCAATCGAATTCGACGCGGGTGACTCGCCGAGTGACATGCAGCGTCTGCAGATGTTGACTGGCTGGTCATGGACCGTACCCTTTTGTCAGAGGGTTCAACACGCCCAGCACCCGCCCTCGAAGCCGCCAAGCCGCCATGGAACCCATTGAGTTCCCGTGGCTGAACGAGCGTTTGAAGGATCTCACGCCGGGCAGATATGACAACCAGGAAAGCAGCAGAGGTATATAAGTGTCTCAGAAGTGATTGACACGCTCCCCACTCCGACGCTACCACACCACCGTCACCTCGTGCGTGCTCCGTGGATTCCTAGTCGACTCCCAACGCCGATACTCGCGCCGACGCTTGACGATCCCCCACACCTCATCCACCACGCTCACGCCGACGAAATCGCTCCCTCCTCACGACCTGACGATCCCCCGTGGCGTTCACGGCAGTTTCACCTCGCAACAAGCTCGGACTCAATCCCACGACACGGACGCACACAGTGACCCCACGCTCGTTCCGCCATAACAACCCCGTGAGTGGCCGCCGCGCAGCGTGACGGAGCCGTTACAGGTGTCGGAAACGCTGCTGGCAACAGCGAAACATATAAAAGGGGGATCCCGGCTGACGAGTGTCTTCTTCCCATTCTCATCCTCATTTCATTCCATTTCTGTATCGCTTCTCGTGTGTTCAGAGCTGGCCTCGCACACTCCTTCAACGATCTATTCTACGACACCCCATCATCTTAATCGTATTCCTGTAGCAACAGCAGCACTACCACCTCGATTAATCTCTGTACCCACCACCGCATCGACGCACCCTAATCTCACGCCTTGCACTCCTCCACGATGCAGCTCAAGACCCTCCTCGCGCTCCTGCCCGCCCTGGCGGCGGTGCCGACCAACGCCTACTTCATCCTCTCGCACAACGTGCTCGAGACCACTCGGATGGACCCGATCATCTCCCCCGGCGGCGTGTCGCAGCACGTTCACTCGATCGTCGGAGGCTCCAACTTTGACGACACGATGACCTACCAGAGCGCCCTCGCGTCTAGCTGCACCACTGCGCCCGTTTCGGTCGACAAGTCCAACTACTGGACCCCTCAGCTGTACTACTACGGCCCCGACGACCAGTCGTTCCAGATGATCCCCGTCAGCTATGTCAACACGTACTACCTCCCCCGCGGGCCCAACAACTCGTACAACGTCTCAGCCTTCCCGGACGGTCTCCGCATGATCGCTGGAAACCCTTACCGCAGGACGTACAACGCCAGCAGCTTTGCCGACCAGGCGATCTCGTTCGTCTGCCTCGACTACAACAATGACCACTCCGGGGACCCGGACTGGGCCCAGAGGAACAACTTTTTCGACCACAACTGCCCGTCCGGCATGCGCATGCAGGTCAACTTCCCTTCGTGCTGGGACGGCGTCAACCTCGACTCGGCCGACCACACCTCCCACATGGCCTACGCCTCGGGAGGCCCCAACGGCGGTGGTGACTGCCCCTCGACTCACCCCGTCCACCTCGTCACCCTCTTCTACGAGTTCATCTACAACGTCCAGAACTTCCCATTCAACAACGCCTCGTACCCCACCTGGGTCCTCGCCAACGGCGACACCACGGGCTACGGGTTCCACGGCGACTTTGTCAACGGCTGGCCCGCTCACGTCAACGGCGCCAATGTCCTCCAGCAGGCTCTCGACCAGTGCAACGACAACAACGGTGTTGGCGGCGAACTGAACAACTGCCCCCCCTTCGTCCCTTACCTCAACAGCGCTGCTGCTTCGGCATGCAAGCCTCAGAACGACCAGATCGACGAGGACATTGGTCTCGGCCACAAGATCTCCAAGCTGCCAGGAGACAACCCGCTCTGGATTGGCAACAGCACCACCAAGCCGACCCTTGCAAACTACACCGAGCCCAACACAACGTACACCAACTTCCAGTCGGTGATCCCCACCGGATACAACTACGTCGGCTGCATCGCCGAGGGTACTTCTGGCCGAGCGCTCACCGGCAAGTCCATCTCCAACGCCAACATGACCCGCGGCGCCTGTGTTTCGTTCTGCCAGTCGTTCGGCTTCCCTCTCGCCGGCGTTGAGTATGGTCAGGTGAGCGCACATCCCGTGCCAGCAGCACCAACCGCATCGTACACCGTGCTGACCGTCGATTTAGGAGTGCTACTGCGGCATGCAGATGGTGAACGGTGCCTCCAACACGACGTTTGTCGACGCCACAAAGTGCAACATGGCCTGCGCCAACAACACCAACGAGAACTGCGGCGGCTCGTCGGTCCTCAACCTGTGGAACAACCCGTCGCTCTATCCCTCCATCTCGTACCCTGCCGGCTGGTCCTCGTACGGGTGCATGACCGAGGCCACGAGCGGACGGGCGCTCAGCAAGTACAGCTTCTCCTCGAGCTCCATGACCCCTCAGCTGTGCATGACCACCTGCCAGTCCAAGGGCTACAGTCTCGCCGGTACTGAGTACAGCCAGGTGAGCAAGTCTCTCGCCGAATACCAGATGCCGGAGACCATTCGCTGACCACCGACTCAGGAGTGCTACTGCGCAAACAGCTTCAGCGCCGGCAGTGTCGCCGCCGCGGACAGCAGCTGCTCCATGGCCTGCGCAGGCAATAATGCGTTCATGTGTGGAGGCCCAAGCCGACTCAGCGTGTACTCGTACACAAACGTCATGGCTGCAGCGTCGTCGTCGTCGTCGTCCACCCCGGCGTCATCGTCGTCCGCTCCCGCCTCCTCGTCGTCTTCGCCCGCCGTAGCCACTGCGACAGCCTCCTCCTCCTCATCCTCGGCTTCCGCCACCGCCGCCGCCGCCGCGGCGGCGTCCAGCACCGCCATCGTTGGACCCGCGTCCTCGGCCGCCGTGACCAACGGGACCGCGCCGGCCAGGAGGTATTCGAAGAACTTTGTGAGGCACTACAGGGCGTAGAATGGGTTCCGGAATGGGCAGTGATCTCACCATGGCCGCCGAGGCGCTAGTCGTCTTGCCTATGGAACGTATAGTCTGCCAAGTATATCAACGGTCAGATGGTCAGGATGGACAATCGCCTGCATGCATGCGTACTTGCCTGCTCCCAACGGTGCCACTGCCGCTGTTACCCCGCCTTGTCCCCGCCGCGCCACGCCACGAAAGATAAGGATTGTGCGCCAGGCACGATGTCCACCGTGGGAAATTGCCGTTGCGTTGGATTGCTCGCCATAGTTGTGCTCGCTCGCGTCGTGCGTGACTCACCCCACCGCCGTATCCCCGAACCAACTCGATCCCATCTCCACCTTTTTGTCTCTTGACTTTGCACTCTCAACTCTCCTTCGCAGACCCCTTTCACAAGCACTCCCGCTCGTACGTAGCGGTCACGGCGTCATTTCCCCCTTGAACCCAAGTCTGCCGTGACCGACCAACCAATCGACCAGGGGGGCGAGGACCTCACCGGCCACGACGCCGCCGCCGCCGCCGCCGCCGCATCATCAATCACGCAACCCACCCACTGGCAAGTTGCACGCACTCGCACTCGCCCTCGCCTCCACACCACTTCAACCTTTCGACCCACACATACACCAAGCCATCTGCAACCCAACCCTCGAGTCCGAGTCAGAGCATCCATCTTCTTCACCCTCACCCCAACCCGCCATCCATAGCCGCCTCGTATCGGCGCTCCTGCGTGAGCTTCCCCAAGGTGAGGGAGCTTGTTACCCCCGTGCGGACGCATACCCCAACACAACATGTCATTTGGTGAAACCTTGCTCAACGCGAGCATCGCATCCGCTCACTCCGCAGACCTATAAAATACATCCCGACCGTCGACCACTTTCCTGTTCTTCCCATCCTTCAAGCCCTCCTTCCATCCTCCCCCCTCCCCCCCTTCTCTCACCGCAAGCATTGTTCGCACAGCACGCCCAGCACATAGAGCATTCCTGACGAATAACGAACCACTCCACGACATGTCGTACCGCCAGACGCCCAGACCTCCTCGCCTCCAGAACCCGTCCCCCTATGTCGGGACAGAGTCCTTTGGCGTGGGCGCCATCACACGCACACCAGGATACGACGTGGTTGCATTCGCGTCCCCGCCGCTGGATGCCCTAGTGTCGCCACACGGGGACGTCCCGTTCGATCCGTTCCGAACCGCCTACCTCAAGTTCCGAGACTCGGAGGAGGGGGAGGACCATGATCCCCTGATGCGACGCGCAAAGCAACTCGCCGATGGCACCCTCGAGCCCTCGAAGGAGGGCGGGTTCTGGCCTCGCCCTTCGGCCGAGGCGACTTATCCCGACAACAAGACGGTCTTCGTGGGCAACCTCCCCAGCGTGGCTACCGCTGTGGAGCTCGAGCGTTATTTCAGCTGCTTTGGTCCACTTGTTTCGGTACGTGAGGACGCGCCCGAGCGCTGTCGCCGCACCACCTAACCACCTCAGGCCAACATACCCAAGAACAAACCCAACTGCGGCTTCGTCACCTTTGTGAACCGCGCCGACGCGGAGGTTGCCATCGACAGGATGCAGGCCTTCCCCCTCCATGGCAGCATGCTCCGCCCGTCCTGGGGTCACAGTCAACGTGAGCTACATGACCTGTACCCGACGGATCAAGTCGCTAACACGTCGCAGGCGACAAGTTGAGCCGCTCGGTGCCAATCCAGACTCAGCTCGCGCAGGACCAAGACTTCCTCGCCGACCTGCTCGAGCTCGACGATAACAAGCGCTCCCAGCTCAAGCTGTACATCCACACGCTCATGGACGGGACGGTCGATTCGTTCAAGACTTTGTGAGTCGCCTCGGAGGCGACCGAGACCATGCTGATGACCAGCTGTTACCTGACAATGACATCCAAGGCGGCGAGTATCGAGCCGCTTGGAGACGACTCTCCCAGCCTTGACCGCCTGAGCCTCGACGATGGGTACCTCGGCGGTGGCAACGATGATACGCCCCGTCAACGCGCCCACTCGGCCACGGACCCGTTTGCCCGTCACGGTCCCCTCGCCGATAGCGTCAACGCCCTCGTCGACAGCACCGAGCTCGCCGGCCGAGCGGCCTGGTCTGCCGCCCCGTCGACTTCCACGTCTTCCAGCGATCTGCATTCGAACTCGGACCGTGGCTCGAGCCCCACCTCGTCTCTTGACTCGGAGATCATGAAGCTCAGCGCTGGGTCGTCGACCGACCATGACCGCTTCTTCAGAGCCTTCGCTACCGGACCCCAGATCCCGGCGACGGCGACGGCGTTGGCGACTGCGGTCCCGGCGACGGGCACGGTCCCCATCACGTCGTACCGTTCGCACAGCGGATCGTTCTCCGAGTTTGAGAGGGGCAATGCCCTTAGCGACAACATTGATCTCCGACCCCGGGCCAGCTCGCACGACTCGGGCACTTACCACATCGGCAGCCGGCTGCAGATGAGCTCGAGCAACCCGCCGGCGGGTATCTCGAACTTCGCCACCAACATTGCCGTGAGCCTGGCCAGCCCGAGTTCATCGAGCTCGAGCGGTAGTACAGTCAGAAAAACCGGCTCCAGCACCACGGCCCCCGCCCCCATCAACTCGGAAATGTGGGGCAAAGGCAGGGAATTCTACCCCGCTGCTTCGTCTGGCACGTTCAGGTGACGACCGACACAGCAACAACCCACGATTCCAAGAACGTCGACGGAGCCTGCAGTGTGATACCAAGAGTGAGAGGTAGACTAGTAGGAGTTGGGAGTAGGTAGGAAGTAGCGGCTCAAGGGGGAAGGGTTTTTGCAGTGTTTCTCCTCCTCTCTCCCACCATGTCTCTTACCAATACCAGTACCCACAGTGGCGTCGAGTATTCTGCACCTGTCAAGTCGTGCCTCCGCCCTGCAGCCCCCCCATTTATTTGTAGATCCGAGAAGATTGATTGTACACCGGTGATGGCGTCCCCCTCTCCACTGGGGGGTTGACCCGTCTAGATCCGTCATGTATCCTATGCTCCGCCTGCTTTGCCTTGGCGTGATTTCCTTCCTCTCGGCGATGCTTGTGACACGACTGGAATGACGACGTGGAATCGATTAGATAGGTGACGGACGACCCTCGACCCCGCAGGGTAATTGTCGTCCCGTCCATTGCAGCCGCCACGAATGTGGGGCAGTCTGCAGTGCCCCTGAGTTTGGACAGAGCCCGGGTTTCAGCCGGAACAGTTTGGTCGGGCGCCAGTCACAACATCCTCAGTCCTCAACTCTCCCAGTCCTCTCATGCTTGCGACCCACCCCGCCCAAGCTTGCACGCGCGACCACACTATCATGCGTCTCTGCACTTGAGGCTGACGACCCAAAACGGCTCGACAACGTCCCGGTGCGCCCTGCAGCGGTCGAGTGGAGGACGACAGACAGGCCGACGGGATCACGCGCCTGCGCCGAGCTCCCCCCTCCTTTCATGACCTCGTCCGCACTGTGCGACCTCCCAAAACCGAACCAAACCGGTCCACGCTTCGATCTTACTCATCCATCCATCTCCATCGTGGCGATCAAACTTGGTGAGCCCCTATCCTGCCTGCTCCGGAGCTACATCCACACCCACTCCCAACAGCCGAGATGGTGGTGATGGGGTTGAACGAGGTCGTGGAGACGGACGAGACGGGCGGAGGTTCTCGGAGGACTAGCACTTGAGAGAGCGACGCTGAGACTGACACTCCTTTGATGCTAGGAATCCGCACCTTTTTGCACCTTTGATCCGCCCTCCGCATCCATTGCCGTCGTTGTCATTGTCGTTGTCGTTGTCGTCGTGGTTGTCGCCGCTCCGACCCCCTCTTCGCACCGCCAGCGCCGCCGCCCTGCCGACACTGTCGACGATTGATCCGTCGAGCGCGCCATCTTCTATCCACAGGGGATCACTCGCGCATTTTCGTCGTTGAAGATCCGAAGACGGACGTGATCGGAGCTTCTGTGACTGCAGTCTGGGTTTGACTGTAATTGTGAAGGATCCCTCTGGTGAGTCTGCGACGCGTCCTCTCCGTCAACGTCGCGTCACCCGTGGCCATCGTGATGCCTGGATAAGCTCACGCCGATGCAGTCGTGTCCGACCTGTTGGCCTCGAGCGAGACCGGATTAGTCCTAATTTTGACGACGTTGTCATGCAGGTTCAACGGGCCATGATGGTGAGTCAATCTACCACGGTGATCGTTGGGTCAGCGACCTCCTCGGCTGATCGCTCGCAGCCCAACATGACCCAACAGCTCGCCGAGCCCGGAATACAGCTCTCCATGTCGAATGGGCGATTCGTCGTCGAGCCGCCGATGCCTGACGACGCGACGGCGTTTCTGGAGCAACAGCACCGTCTGTCCCAACAAGCCGCGAGGGACGCGAAAGCAGCAGCACAGCGTTCGCTGGGTGTAGCCTCGCAGCGTCCTCCTTCAACCCAATCTCAAGCCCAAGCACAAGCGCAAGCACAAGCACAAGCTGCCAATGCTCAAGCCCAGGCTCAGGCTCAAGCCCAGGCTCAGGCTCAGGCTCAGGCTCACATTCAAGCCCAACTACAACCACAGGTCCAACCCCAGCCCCTACCCCAGTCTCTGCAACCACTCCCACATCAACCCCAACTCCGACCGGTGATACTACCCAACGGGCAACAAGCCTGGGTCGATGCCCAGAACCGTCAGTACAACTTCAACGGCTGGCCCATGCCGCAACGACCTGGACCCGGACCCGGACCCGGGGCTGGACCTGGCGCTGGGACTGGACAGGGTGCGCCCTTCGCCCAGAATCTGCAGATGAGACAGCTCCATCCGAACCCGACGCAACAACGGATGGCCCAACAGGTCCCGGTCCAACCTCCGCCGATGACCACGGCTTCCCCTTCCATGCTCCAGCTTCCGCCTCAGAAACGGGCCGCTTCCCGCACCATGTCGAGGAGTGCTTCGCCGATGCCCCCGCAAATGAGGACACAGACCATGGCTATGGCACAACCCATGCTACCCACAGCGACCATGCCCCCAGCGGGTACCGGTACTGAGACGGTTTTCCCCGCTCCCGCACGATCCTCCACACTACCCGTCGCGGCTCGGCCATCCTTCGTGGCGAATCCCCCGGTGCCGGTACAGATCCCACCTCCGCCTCAGTCACAGTTCTCGCCCAGGGAGGACACCTTCTCACGCAGTCGACCATCGGGCGCCGCACGCGCCAAGAAGCGCGAGACCGTCACCGAGAGATTGCGGAATCATGCCAGGATCGTGCAAATTCAGTTGGAGAAGGCGATCAAGGAGGAGGAGGAAGCGAAGGGCTCGGTGGAGTTTACGGCCACGGTCTCAACGGAGGACGACAGAATGAGGTTTGACGCCTTGATCACCGAATAGTGAGTCCCTGTTGCCGATTTCTCGACTGACATCAGTCTTGAGAAGGCGGGGTACAGCACCGCTGCCGAGGCAATGCGCGCGAACCCGAAAACCAGAACAACCAAAACCGAGTCACCGTCGAGCGATAACATCGAAGGTTCGGCCAACACGACGCTCGTCGGACCTTCCCCTGCCCACGACTCGAACGGATCGCCCATGAAAGCCAAAACGGAAGGGGACGACTCCATCTTTGGGCCGGAACCCGCGGCGGAAGGGGAGGACCTGGGCTATCTATTTCAGGTGGGTCGCACCCGTCAGAGACTTGGCTGACAACAGTGGTGGAGCATTTTTGAAGATACGCAGCGGCATGTGAAGAAGGGAACATGGGATCCGAATAAGGGCTCACCGTCGGCTGGTATCGTCTCCAAGACGAGCGACTCCGCGCCGATCGAGGCTGCCCGAGCGTCCTCGAGGGCTCCGACGGCAACAACTCACGGTCCTGCAACCGATCTCGCCGCGACAGCTGCCAGACAGCAGCAGGCCGAGGCGCTGCGCATGTCTCAGCAGACCCAACCCCACGTGGAGGCTGGTCTGACAGGCCAATCCAATCCGCGGGATGACGAGCCGCGCATTTCGATGATCTGGAACAACCAGCGAGTGGAAGTCACCCGTGACGAGTTCCAGAGGATCCAAATGCACAGCCAGCAGCAGGCTTTGCTCCAGCATGCTATGCAGTCGCAGCTTCACCATCCACAACCGCAGGGGTTCCAACTGCAGCTGCAGAATGGTCTTTTGGTGGGCTCCCCAGCCATGGAGAGCGTGGGGACAAAGAGACCGGCGGGCTCACCAAACGATGGTCCGGCGAAACGGGCAAAGTCAATGGGGAAGCGGCCGAGTGAGTGAACGGTTTGACAGCACTGACCATCCAGCCCCGGAAGATCACCAGAGGCAGGCGCTAGAGATTGCTACGAGGGCGGTGCAGGAGATGCCTGCTCCTCCCGAGGTCCAACCCATGCCTCGTCAGGTGAGTCGACTTTCCCGCAGAGTCAAGCTGACGCCAGCGACAAATGAGCGACGCCGAGAGAAGTTATGCCCAGCGCCAGGCCGAGTATGCCCGATCGCACGTCGCCGCGTCGCCACAGGTTCTACTCGGTCTCGCGCAGCACACGGGGTCACCCGGAAACATGTTTGACCTGCAGAACGGTCCCGGCACCGCGCCGACACCGACGCCAACGAGTGCAAAGTCCAAGGGGAAGAAGACACCCAGTGTGACATTGGAATTCGATGGCCACGCGGACGACATGCAGACGCCCACGAGCGCAGCATCGTCGAAGCGTAAAGGGCCCAAGAAACCGGCGAAGCCCAAGGGCAAGGCCAACAACAACAAGGTAGGTGAAGGGATCGTGCATCGGGTAGAGCTAACTCCAGTCCAAGAAGGATGAAGAGGAGGAGATCGCTACGCCGTTCGGTGTCTCGGACACTCCGAGCCACGTTCCCGTCGACTTTTCGATCCCCCCACCACCATCCGCCACGCCATCGCTGTCGAAATTGTTCATGCAAACTCAGGCGGAAGGGTTCAACCTCGAGCTTCCGGACTCGCAGAACTTTGCGCCGGCACAAACCCATGCCCAAGGGACATCGCACTTTTTTGGCACTCACGATAATGAAGGTCTGGACGACGACTTTCTCCAGGCGCTCGGCGACTTTGCGGACGAGCACCAGGCCCAGGGTACACAGCAGGCAGAGACACCACATACCCTGCAGCAGCCACAGCAGTCGCAGCAGCAGCTCCAGACACAGCAACCACCGCCGACGCCAACGCATGCGCAGCAACCACCTGAGCAACATCAACAGCCGTCGTCGCAGGCGACGTCGCACCCGCTGACCGAACCGAATACGGCGATGCAGCTCAATTTCGACTTTGAGCAGAGCTTCGACTTTGACGTGAGTTCTTCGAGCGAGATCCCGCCAGTATGAGCTCCCCCACCCCAGTCACACGACGCTGACTCGACGTGTTGTAGTGGGCGACAGCCAATTTTGGCGGGGACGAACTGCACGACGCGTGGATGGTCAACGACGAGCTTCATCAGCACGCAGAGGCCTAAGCCGATGCGCGCGAAGGGTATCGGCGGGAGACATGATAGAGACGTTTAATGAGATTGTGTATAGACCTCGACCTCGAGATTTGACCATAACGTTGTGCATTAGCTATCTACTTGATGTCACGAAGCTTCTCGGCGTCGATGCGATGGGATGATCTGCTCGCCACGGTCACGGTGGGGATCGACGGAAGCAAATTGATGAGTGGTGGGATGATCCGATCATTGCCGAGACGAGACCCGCTTCAGCAGTGGCCAAACGACAATGACAAATCCTTCCAACTTGAGTCTCGTTCGTCCACCTCCAACTTGCTCTTCCTGCTCCACCTCGACCCGCAATCCGGGTCCAGCAGCATCAGCAGCATGAGCGGCATGACCATCCTCAGAGGTTCTCTGCCCCGAGCCGCGTCCCTCGCGAGCCGACACGTTCCCCACGCCTCTCTCGTGCCCGTTCCCGGCGTACTCGGCAGGTATTTGCCCACACCTCACGCCGGTCCATCCCGTTTACCTCCATCACTCCGTTCCCGCTCTGCAACGACCCTCTCCTCCGCAAGTCCTTCGTCGGTATCGCCGTCGCTGGCCCCGCCCATCCCGCCCACTCGACACAGTATCAAGATCACCACCCCCTCGCTCGAGTCTATCAAGCAGGAGGGGTTCTTTGACGATGATGTTGCGCTGGTGCCGCCCGAGAAGGCAAAGTTGATTATCACCCCGGAGGCCGTCGAGGTGAGTGGCCCCGGCAGAGGACTGAGGTTGTCGCGGTGTCGTGATTCCCCGTGTCATACTCCGTGTACCTCTCAGTCGATCTCCGTCTACCTCTCGGTCGATTTAACCCAGTCGATCAATCGAGTCGCAATAACTCAGCCTTTCCAAACGATCGTCGACGCGTGGACGATCGTGCGACCGTGTCATGCTGACAATGGAATGGCGATTTAGCAACTCACCCGGATCTCCGCTCGAGAACCACCAGATGTGCGGGACAAGCTCGCCCTGAGGGTCGGAGTAGAAGGAGGTGGCTGTCACGGGTATCAATACACCATGGCTCTCACCGAGGAGAAGGGCGTGGACGACTAGTGAGGGGTCGTTCGGTTGTTCCCACCCACCCACTCTATCCATCCCGAGGATGCCGACTGATACAGTTCGACAGCGTATTCCAGCCGGAGGGAGAGGGAGTGGATTGCATTCCCGTGATTGTGGACCTGGTGTCCTTGGGTCTGGTGAAGGGTGCGTTGCGTCGTCCCTCGCCGATACATCGGATAGGGCAGTGTGCCAGGAAACCATCGTCTGACACCCCACGCGCAGGGTCGACACTGCACCACGCGACCGAGCTCATCGGCTCGTCCTTCCGCATAGACCACAACCCGCAGGCGAAGCAGGGCGGTTCGTGCGGCTGCGGCGTGAGCTGGGAGGCCGTCGAGGCGTAATGCGTGATACGTGATGGAGGGGTCGTGCTTGGCAGTCCGCACGGGTTTCCCGGCGTCGGGAATGGTTATGAGGCATGTATCGTAGCGTAGATTGGGCGAGTAGATGGGTCTCGTAGAGGAACCCCGTGCACGGCTCATGCGATATCATCATGCAGGGTATGTATGGTTTTTACAGCGCGATCTCGCCTGTTCTCTATTTCTTCGCCTCAGCCTTGATCCGCTCCTCGACTCGCTTCTCCAGCGCATCGTAGTTGGCTTTGGCCAACAATGGGTCGGAGAACACTGGCGGGAGACTACGGGAGGCGAGGCGCACTCGATCAGCAAGATAGGACGACGGTAGAAGCGAATGCCACGGCTTTGTGGGGAAGAGGAGGTGTGTCGGACCCACTCGATGACAGCGCAATCGCGCACGACGTCTCCGCCGATGATACCCGCTCGGCGATCTTCTCCTCGAGAGCTTGAGTCGAGCTCGGGCGCGCACAGCGCGAAGAGCACGGACTGGATCGCCATGGACGGGGACGGCGTGAGGATGACGAGGAGGGGGAAGAAGAGGATGTATCTGGCGGATGATCAGCATACGCCTGTACCTTTCATCTTGAGACTACGAGGACTCACAGAAACCACATCAGAGTCGACTCGTCCGCACCCATCGCGCCGCGCACGACCTCGCTCCGCGCCCAGGGCATCACCACGCTCAGCGCGTTGATATTACTCTTCACCTTCTCGTCGCGTTTGCGTATCCGCGGTGCATCAGGGTCTGGCACAGGCTTGACCGCCCCGGCCTGGGCCGAGGCGAGCGTGTCGAGGATGAGTTGGAGATGCTGAGTGAGAAGCAGAGTGGTCACTCCCTTCCTGGCAGAGATTGTCACTGGGGAATCACGCGTGGGTTTGCCTTGTAGCGAAGGGATCCCGGCCGCCCACGTCGGTGAGACTAGGGAGATGATCCGGATATTCCGGTCGACGGGGGCACGGAGCAAGTGCGGTAAGAGCGAAGTGATCAGGTGGAAGTGGAATTCGTGTTTCGACCATTCCCCGGCCACAGGCGACGGCGACGACGACGGAGCCAACGAGGACGACGACGCCGGAGCAACTTCCCATCCCGTTCCGAGGACGATTGCGTCCACTCTCCGACCCCCGTCCCCAACGGTCCCCTCGGGCGCGGTCCCCCATTTCCGAGTGAAGTCCCGGACGCCCTCGGGAGTAGGAGGGAGGGCCTCGGCGTGCAGTTGCGCGAGCGGGTTGGTCGCCCCGAGACGGATCGTGTGGAGGAGTGTGACCAGGGGCGGGGGGAGAGAGGCGATGGGAGGGAGAAAGAGGATCTGTGGAGGTGCGGGGAGGTGGAGTAGGTGATCAATGAGAGTGAGGATTGTAGGTGTAGGGTGCGCCTGCAATGTCAGCGTGTAAACGATCTCCTCGAGGTCCATCTACCGATCGATGCCGGGTGCTGAGCTGTCCCTTTCCACAGCCTGCTCTCTGGTTATCACGTCCAAGTTACTCGCAACTCTCACGTCCAAGATACTCTAAACTCTCCGCGGAACGTCTTTCTTCGAATACCTGTCCTTCTCGCTTCCTGGACACCCTCGAAGCCTCGATGTCTCCGCCAAGATCTCCATTCACCGACTCTTCCTTGCCCGCGGCTCGACATTGCTCCGCCTGCCATTCGACCCCATTCCTAGCTCTGGCACCTGTACACCGCACATCCCGATCTCCTCTCCATTCTAGCTCCATTGGCCACCTTCCCAACCGTACCCCGCGCCGCACTCACCACAATCAGAATCATCTTCCCCGCCCAGTCCCTCTCCCAAGCGCTCCGCTTTCCCCCGGCCCACACCTTCGTCGAGTACACGCCCACAAGCGTCGCTCCGCCCAGGACGAGCTGGGAGGAGGAGGCTGTTCCGAAAGCCGAGGCGAGGGTGTGTATGGGCATGGCGAGGCGAACCGAGGGGGATGATGGTGCAGATGCAAATGCAAATGCAATGACTTTGTTATGTGGCTGCGTGACTTGACTTTCTGACGCTCGCGCGGCGGTGCGGTTGGCATTTGTCGTGCCTGGGTTTGAGTAACCCGAAAGGTTGGGATGGGATTTACGACTCGGCTAGGTCGTCTCGACCTGTCCTAGTCGGAGAGACCGATCCGGAGCCATGCATATCGCTCTACAAGGAGGATCCGGGTACCTCTCCACACCACCCATTCCGCAGAGCAGCACCTATGTTGCAGCCCGCCTCACCGCTTCCTACCCGGCGGAGGCGGGGGCGGCAGGCTAAACAAGCCTCCACCACCACCTCCACCACCACCAGCCCCTCCCCCTGCTCCGAGTAACGAACCCCCCGACGCCGATCCCGCCTTCTTCTCCCGGCCGGGGAGGTTGATCTTGAATGTCTGGCCCTCTTTCAGGGAGTAGTCCTTTGGCGGAGCGGCGGGTTTGGAGGGTTCAGAAGAAGCACCGGGGGCGGAGGCGGGCGCGGCGCTTCGCTTGGCGACGGATTGGAGGGCGACCTGGAGGTGTCAGCGAGTGGACAATGGCGATGGGATAGACAGGAAGTTGAGTCATCACCACGCTACGGGCAGGGCGGGCCGACAAGCCCGACTGGAGCCAGACAAAGACAGACGACAGGCAGAGAAGCATGCAGGCGGCAGACACGCAGACACGCAGGCAGGCAGACAGGCAACAGACAGACAGACAGGCAGACAAACAAGCAGACAGATCCGTCGCGCTCTCGCTCGGGCTATCGCCCTCGCTGGCTCACCTGGAAATCAAACGCCTCGCCCCGCTCCTGGAACCCCATCCCGACATACGCCCTCTTCCCGCCCTCGCCCTCCACTCGGAGCACAAAGTACCTCGAGCTGTCCAGGACCGGTTCCACCTGTGTCCAGGGCTTGGCGTATGTGACCTGGGCGAAGAGCTCGCCGGTTGTGGTGTCCTGTGAGGGTGTTAGTGGGGCGTCGCGGGGCGCATGTCACAATCGGCCTGATTGGAGAAGATCATCACGACGAGGACACGAGAGGACGTGAGGACGTGAGGACGTGAGGACGAGAGGGCGTGGGGACGCGTGGGAGGTTGATTCATTCGCGGCTTGGTATGCAGCAGATGTGCGGCGGGATATCGCCGCCTGAATCACTCGCCTCCAGCTTGAGATCGCACCGATCGCCAATCTCGACAACCCGCAGTCTCCCCTTCCACACAAAACTCTCGACGTTCCACTCCGCGGCCTTGTAGCCCGACACAGTGGTACGCGGGGGGAGCTGGTACACTGAACGATGAGATCAGCGCTGGAGCTCGTGCACGGCATGTATGAACATGCTACGGCGTCTTTCGCGAGGCGCCGGGGGAGGTTGACCGCACCGCTCCGACGGCCGCTACGACGTCGCGGCGACGCTCGGATCCGGTTCCAGGAGCAGAACCACTCACCCATCACCTCGCGGGCGATGAAGAGGATCGACTCGATCTCGTCCGAGAGGGGGTCCATGGCGGGGGCGATGTGTTCCGAGGTGAGGGGCTGGAGAGAGAGGTTGAAGAGGTGGATCAAGCAGGTGCAGAGTGGTGGACGCGGCCAGATGGAGAGGTGGTATCACGTGACACGATGAGCGCAGGCACGGCCAGGGCGGGTTTGGGCGGTTGGGTGGCGGGGGATGAGATGACGTCTTGGCCGATACGGGGACGGTTGAACACGCAAGTGTTAAAGAGATCGTTCTCTTTCCTCTTCTTTTCTTTCCTTCAGTAACAAGCCGCATCCACCACCCTCTCCAGCCGAGCACCCATCACATTGCCAGACCCAAGCCCAATACTCCACCATGTCCAGCAACGAAGGCGAGAAGCGTGAGTGTCTCGGCGGCGGCGTATCTCGCCGTGTCTCGCCACCCTGGTCTACCCACCCCTCACACGACACCCCCATCCATGTCTTGCTCTGCATCCTGCAGTATACACAATCCAGACGATGGCCAGCTCCCATCAACAATCCCCCACGTCTCAGCTTCTCTGTCCGTTCTTTGCCATCCTGATGCACTGACCCCTCCATAGAGTTCGGCATCCTCCCCCACCCCGCCAAGACCAACAACCCGGCCGACCTCATCTCCGAGCCAGGGCAGCACGGCGGCCTCCAAGGTGCCGGCGCGAACGCGTACAACACCCCCGGACCGCACATCCCGGACAGCAAGACCGCCGAGGGGCTCGAGAAGCCCAAGACCCGCGACGAGGTGAGTGCGATGTCGAGTCGAGTCGAGTCGAGTCTCGGGCTCGTCCCGGCTGTGTACATGGATCGAGGCTGATGGGCCTACCAGCTCCAAGCGGAGGCGGCGAAGCTCAATGAATAGAGCGTAAACGCCACGAGATGCAATGAACATCGGAAGTCCGCACGAGAGGCAATGGGCATGACGGTAAGGAGTTTGTACAGCGATGTATCTGTGTCCATGAGTTTCTGGATCGATCCATCCTTCATGTTCCGGATACCTGTTTGTCTACATGGTCGTGAACAGCGGCTTGTTTCCTCTTGTCGGCTGCATCTTACTAAGGTCACGCTACGAACCATGCCGCTTGCCCATCTCACAACATCATGCATTACGAACCATGCCGCTTGCCCATCCGACTCCTGCACTACGTATACCACCCCTCCTGCCTGGGCGGTAAGGGCAGCGCCGCCATACCTCTCGTAGTCTTACCCACTGAATCCCTCCTCCTCACTTCCTTCCCCCACTCCTCGCTGGCCGGATCGACGATCGGCGTCCGCCCTCCCGCTCCGTACGCCTCATAAGAGTCCATACCGACGTCCATCTCCCCTCCTGCGCCTATGAGCCAACGCGCCCGGTCAGCCTCTTCTTCGGTCTCGTCGAGGATTGGGTGGCCGGGAAGGGGTAGGATGAGTCGGAATCTGCGGAGAGGGCGTGAGCGATCTGACATGAATCAAATCGAATCGGATCGGATCAGACCAGACCGGATAGGATGAGCAGAGGTCGTCTCTTCAGGGGATATGCTTGGCCCCTCGCGCGCGCCCGGGGGGAGGGGGGGGGGAGGGACTGTGTCGTGGAGCATAGAGGGAGTCGCTCAGGGCCGACGCGGCGAAGAGAGGGAGATGAACAGGAGGAAAGGACGCCTCCCGTGCTCCCGAGGAAGGTAGTCACTCCGCGCCCACTTACGCGTCCTTGCCATTCGAGTAGAACCGCGCGAGGCGTTTCTCCCGGAGGAAACCGAGCGATCCATACAGCGCGAGAGACACGGCGTTGTCGTGTTCCGTCTCGAGCACGATCTGGCGGGTCAGCAAGGGATCTCTCCAGTAGCGATTTGGAGGGCAGCCAGTAGAGGGAGAGGAAGGCCATATGCTCGAATACGAACAGGCAGCGTGACACGACTGAGGCGAGCGTGAGGCACGAGGAGTGAAGCGTAGCGCATAGCGCATGATGCCCGCGGTACGACTCACCTCATGCGCGCCTCTTGCTCCCATCTCCTCGATAGCTAGCCGAACGAGCCTCGACGCTGTCCCGTAAGCCGAGCCAGTCTACCACGACACAAATCAACGGTCTCGTAAGCCGGATCGCGCAAAGGCCTCGCCTCGCCTCGCCTGACCTCGTAGGATGGGCAACTGCCCTCCACTCCTGGCAAACAGCCGCAACAGAGGTACCTCCATAGCGTAGAGTGGACGACGCAAACCCGCTAGGACCCACCGATACCTCTCCGCCGATACGCCCGGTCCACACTCAGCATGGCGATGTAGCCCCGATTTGTCTTCCCGCGGTGCGAGTCCTGCTTGCACAGGATGGTGCCGATCGGGTTGGGATCGTCCTGGGATGGGAAGACCTACGGGTTGCGAGGGATCAGCGCATGTTCCGGTCTCTTCGTCGGGGCGAGCTTAGCACGGGTCGGGGAGCGGGCTGGGTCGTTCATGATGACTCATGGAGGAGGCATGACATCCAAAGGGCAGGAAAAAGGAAGGTCGAGGACAGTGGAGATTCTGCGCACCAGGAATGCGAGATGCGGCCTGAGAGGTCAGTGAGGTGAGTCCGAATCGGGGCGACGAGCTGGGACGTACCAGTCAACGAGAAAGTACCGGAATGTGTAAACTACGCAGTTCAGATCAAGTCAGGGGTCAAGTCCCAGCACGTCGAAAGATGGTGTACACACCATTATATCTGCGTCATATCAGTATATCCTCCTGATTCTCCTGACTGCACCAGAACACACGCCCAAGGAAGACCTGGGGGTACATTCGAGTCCCGCTCTCGGTCCCACTCACGGCTCGCTCAGCTCCTGCTCCACCAACCGCATTATCCCAGGTAGATCCTCCCCTTCACTCCGGAACGGGCGGAAGAACAGCGCATCTCCTCCTTCCGGGCTGGTCGTTCGCAGACCCAAACGCTCGAGCTTCGCATCCACCAGAGATGTCAGATCCTCCTCTTGATGATCTTCCTGCGAGCCGGCGAGTGCTCTCTCTTTGCCTTTCAGAGAGGGGGAGACGGCCGCGGCTGCGAGGTTTGTATTTGTAGGAACGGCGGAGGGTCCGGCGAAATGAGTATAAGTCGGGGAAAGGTCGGGGTCGTGTTGCGGTGCATGCAGAGCGGAGATCATCGGGCCGCTGGGGCTGGGCTCGTGGCGCCGAAGACGACAAGCGCTGACGATGAATGCAGTGAAGCAGAAGCAGTGAGATAGACTGAAGCGAAAGCAACAAGTTGCGGATGGAATGAGGTGAATCCTGATTTCAAGACGATGGAGATTCACCGCGCCGCGTCATTTCGTCGCGTACTGCATCCGCGAATAGGGAAGCTCGAGGAGACGACGATTCTAGTCATTTGAGATGGTTGCAACGCATGATCTGCCGCTCGCTCATGTCTACTGGCAAGAGCTCAGAATCCGCTGGAGAGCCTATGATACATGTATGATGCATAGCCAAAGATCCTGGTTCAATGCCACGAGCCCCAATCACGCCTGGTTTCTTATAGTCCGCTCTTTCAGTCCGCTTTCCGCTTCTCCGCCGCCACGATCTCTGCCTGACCTATCCTCGCATCACCTTGAGGTCCCAAGCTCATCCTTGGCTGAGGCACACCATTTAGTCCCAGTTGTGATGTCGAGCCAACCGAATCAGCGGCGTGGGATCCGTCTCCGAGGCTTTCGGGCTCGCCGGTGAGTTGCGCGTCGGTGAAGACGGGCTTGCCATTCCGGACTGCCAAACCGCGGGGATTCGGACTCTTGTTGATCTGCGCATCGGACTGGACTCTCCGTGGCGGAGGTGCGGATTGGCGTCCCGATGTCCTGGCTGAATCGGGGGTGAGGGATGATCCCGATCCTCCGCCACCGCCGCTCGAATAGCTCGGGCCAAGCGGGACGGAAGGAATGGCGTCGTCTGACCCCCAAGGGAAATACGACTGCTGAGACATGTTGACGGGCGTGTGGAGAGGCGAACCGCGGATGGGCGTGCGGGGAGCGAGGAGACCCTCGTCGTCCCGCTTGGCGGAACGGCGGCGGAGGCGGGGAAGCAGTGCTAGGAGCGGGGCAAGTACGGATTTGACGAGCGAGGCGGACGAGCGGGGTCGAGGGGAGAGGGAGCCTCGGGGAGTGTTCAGGTCGATCACCCCGCCGTGCATGCTGGGGCTGGGCGGGTTGGAGGAGACTGAATGATGCCGCGTGGTCAGCAGAGTGTCATAGCGTCCTAGCGTCCTAGCGTCCTCGTTGCTACTCGACTCACTACTCGAGGGCAGGGCGTGATCGTTCGCACTGAGACTGAGGAAGAGGAACAGCGGGATGAACCACACGCAAATCGCAAAGAACGCAGCGACGTCCATGAACCCGGGGGTGGTGGCATTCGTCGTCGCGTGGCTCCCATACCGGTATTTCGGCTGACGGAAGCGCTTGGCCTCCTGGGCTTTGGACGCGAAGTGGAAGAACCACGTGAAGTGGTCTGCGACGACGAGGACGCAGGAGAGGATGAAGGTCGGGGAAGTGAGGGAGATGAAGGGCCACGAAGAGGAGAAGTTCTGGAGGTAGATGAAGTGGCACGCGATGGAGAAGAGGGTGGGGAGGATGGGGAGTCCGTCGGTGAGGATGAGGAGGACGTGGAGGACCATGATCACCTGTGGAGGGTCAGTGGGTGCCGGAACGGACGCCAGAATGGCCGTAAAGGCTCTTGGAGACGGGGAGCCGACAGCCGATGCGCCGGGGCGATCCAGCCTGTCGGTTTCGCGTGCCGAAAAGAAGCAGGTCTTCTCACTCACATAGATCGCACGCATGCCCACGACTTTTGCATAGCGCGAGTGCTCCTCGATAAGCTCGGCGATCCACAACAGTCCGCTAGCTGCGGGTGTGTCAGCTCCCGTCATTCAAGGGAATGGGATGGCCAGTGTCCACTGGAGAAGACCGCGAAGTGCTGGGGTGGGGAGGGCGGCAGCGACGCACCTAGCGAGAGCGTGATGAACAAGAACGCGGCGAGGCCCCCGACGTAAGAGAGGAGGTGCAGGAGGGTGATCATGGTGCCGTGCAGACCTCACGAGGGGTGGTTGCACGTGGGGAGGGGGGGGGGGGGGGGGG
>BCLC01000004.1:232263-433220 GCA_001600855.1 Saitozyma sp. JCM 24511 | reverse complement strand
CTGCGGGTGTGGGAAGCAATCGGACGGTGTCGTGCTGTCCCAGCGCGGCTCCACGGGGTGCGCTGAAACGTCGGGTCTGGCAGTGAGAGGCCGTCTCCAAAGCGGTCCGATGCTCTTTGTCGTCGCTGAGAGGACTGCAAGGCGAAGTGGTGAGAGTAGCGAGGTGTATATAGCTATGTATTGCGTTTAATGAACGGAGCGAGTGAATGTCTCGGGTCGACAGAATCGACGCGTGCGGGGGGCAAGGGTTGCGGGCGGGATCAAATTTGAATGGGAATTGAGCGCGCCACGTGGGGTGACTCTGGGGCCGTTGCGTTGGGCTGGACCGGGCGGCGACGCACGACAAAGAGGTGAGGTGCTGTTGCTTGAACAACGACAAACCTCTCTTGTCATCTACTTCCTCGCACTCGACATCTAATCGCATAAGACCCCGTCTAGAAGGAGACCAAACCACCAATCGGACAAGACGTCCAATCACCTCTTCGCCCAACTCCAGATTCTCGTCTCGTCCCGCCACCTCTCGCGCCTACCTTCACCATGAGCAACCTCGAGAGTGCGTCTGCGTCCACTCTGTTCGCACACGACCCACTGACCATTCCCAGAATCCCTCTTCCAGCTCAAGGTGAGGTCTCCCTCAATACATCTTAGAGCAGTCAACTCGGCCTCTCGCCGCTTGCTCACACCCCGCAGTTCACGGCCAAGTCGTTACAGCGCCAATCAAAGAAAGCGAACAAGGATGAAGCTGCCGAGAAGAACAAGCTGAAGCAGGTTGGTCGAGACGGGATGCGGAACGGGATGGTGATCATGATGGAAAGCCGCTGACGGATGGGTTACATCGGTTTATCACGACACGACGTGATACTCACTTCTCCTACGACGGCACTTCCTCGACGTCCGTGCTGCACTGTCTCTACGGCTCCGCCTCTTCCCACTTTCCCCCATCTCCACATCTCCCCATCTTACCATCTACTCCCTGACCTCCCTCGCCTCTTCTCGGGTCTCCCCTTGACCCACCAGGCCCTCGCAAAAGGCAACACCGAAGGCGCGCGAATCTACGCCCAAAACGCCATTCGCAAAAAGACCGAGGGGCTCAACCTCCTCCGGCTCGCCTCGCGCATCGACGCCGTCGCGAGCCGCGTCGAGACGGCCGTGACGATGCGGACGGTGACCAATTCGATGGGGCAGGTTGTGAAGGGCATGGACAAGGCGATGGAGAGTATGAACCTGGAGCGGGTACGTGGCGTCAAGTCGATTCGAGTCGTTCTACTTTGGCTTGGGGAGTTTGGAAGGTATAGGCTGACGAATGCCTCTGCAATCGCTGCGTTTCATTCTTGTTCACTGTGGTTCATCACCACTCATACTCGGTCGTCGGTCACGTCTCTTCTATCTCACACTCTCTTGAAATTCGTCACATTCATTCGGATCAACACCTGCCGACCACTGCCTTTCAACTCTTGACCACGTTGCCCGCTTCCCCTCTCGCTGTTCATCGTCGTCGCCCTGGAAACGTCTCCTCCCACTTCCGCATCACTCCCTATCGCCTCCTATCACTCGGATCTGGCCCCCTTGCTTCTCACTTCTCCCACTGGGCTTTTACTGTTGCTGCTGGCTTTGGTCATCTCTGTCCTCTCCCGCTTCCCTCCGCTCTCCTCGCCGCTTCGCTCCCTCTCCTCACCGCTTCGCTCCCTCTCCTCACCGCTTCCTCCCTCTCGTCACCCCCTCACCCCCTCACCCCCCTATCGCGCACCTCGCATGTCGCACCTCGCTCCGCTCGGGCTCGGTGCTCCAGATATCCCTCGTCATGGACAAGTTCGAATCCCAATTCGCCGACCTCGACGTCCAGACCTCGTACATGGAATCCACCATGTCCGACACCACCGCCCTGACCACGCCTCAAGACCAGGTGGACCAGCTGATCAACCAGGTCGCGGACGAGGCGGGGCTGGAGATCCAGCATGGGCTGGGAGAGGTCAAGGTGCCTGCGCAGGCGGTCGAGGCGGGTAAGGAGGAGACGAAGGAGGAGGATGGGAAGTTGGCCGAGAGGCTGAGGGCGTTAAGGGTGAGTCGGCCCGGGTGGGGTCACGAGGACACACGGAGTCGCTCGGCATCCCGAGTTCGGTGTTCCAGGCGGTGTGACGGAGAGATATATGGAGACATCTGGAGAGATTCTCGGCATCTGGAGAGATCTCCTACATCTGTAGACATCCGGGAAATGTCTACAATATCTGGAGACATCCTGAATCACGGGATATCTCAGATATCCCTGTTTGCCGCGGCGGCTCCCGATCGGATATGACCGCGGGAGCGCGAGGCGAGCGTGAATGTGCTGACCCGGTCCTAGCCCGCCGTGTAATGTTGCCATGTGCGAATGGAAACGCTGCATAACTAGAGAGAGGTGTTGTACTACGATTCCTGGACATGCAAACGGGTTTGACCGCGGCGTTGTTGATACTTGCTATCGTACACGGCCCATTGGCCCACAGTCTCGGGGTTTCGGGGTTGTGTCCCCTTGTTGCTCCGGCCGCAATCGTCAACCTCCCGACACACCCTCCCATCTTCACGCCCTTTCACCCTCTCACTCTCTCACCTCCCGTCATTTCGTCATCATGCCATCTCACCCTCCCACTTGATTCCACCCCACCCCACCGCCCACTCACACCCTCCTCGGACCCTTCGTCTCCAGCCCATCCCCTACTTTCCCCACCTTGTCAACATCCGGTGCCCCCCAGACCAGCACGTTGCCCTTATCCTCGACGAGCCCTCTGCGCTTGAACCACCCCCACTCGCTCATCCTCTTCGGGAGGTACTCGCTCCAGCTGAGGTTGAGGTCGGCGGGGAGGTCCATACCGGAGATACCGAGCTCCTCGTCGATTACACCGATACTAGTGGATGGGAGTGGTTTGGACAGCGCGGAAGGGGACGAGGGTTGATACACCGGAGAGAGGGGGGCGGTAGCAGCGCCGCCGCCTTGGCTGGAAGTTGAGAGAGAGGAGAGCGAACCGAGCTGTTGGCCCTTCGCAAGCGCCGCGTCACGCGCTTCGTCCTCGATCGTACGGATCTTGGCTCGTTCCGCAGCCGGGGGGAGGAGGTCCGCGACGTCAGACTAGGTGTGTGAGCGAGGGCGAGAGCGGCAACGGCGGCTCGGACGAAATGGATACTGAGCGGGACGTCGGGATAGGTACAAGAGGAATGGGAGGCGACGGGGGAGTGAGACGGTAGAACGAGGAGGACAGGGTAGCCTTTAGACTGATACTCTGATACTCTGAAGCGAGCCACTCACAAAGTCGTCCTGCTTGACACTGGAGATGGAGTACGCGTACACCCCGGCAGCGAAGAGCGCGACCGCCCCGCCGACAAAGGCGTTGCCGAGCTTGAACGGTCTCCTCGCGCGGCGGAGAGAAGGGGATGCGCCCTACGACGAGTTAGCGGGACTGTGCAGGCCAATGTAGAGACACAGACGCCTGGGTGCGGGGGGTACGGAGACATGGTGTGTGGGTGGAAGCTTGGCAGCGCAAGTGAGGAACTGTGCCGCTTTGTGAGGGGCGGAACCACTCACCCCGCCCGGGTGGTAGGAAGCGTTGACTGTCTGGCGAGATGGGCCCGAGGTGGACATGGTGCGTGTGCTGCGGGAGTGTCTTGCCGTGCAATGGTCCGTATTGGTAAGGTGTTCCAAGGTGAAGATAGATGAAGACGTTGCGGTTTCTCGAAATCGGAAGACGGCCCAGCATCCTTCCCGGCGGCAGCTGACGTCGACGACGGAGCGGGATCTAAATCGACCCCCCACTTTGCGTCGCCATGTCGCCTCCACGTTGACCCCGCAGTACGCAGTAACAGTTGTCGCCTCGAATAGCTAGCAATACCAGCACTCTGCTCGCTCTCTCTTCCATCAATTCATCTCACGACGCACCACCCACCCAAAGGGATCGTCTCCGGTCCACCAGCAACCCGTTCCGCCCCGTCCCGCCCCGTCCCCAGGCTGCCGCCCGCCCCACCCCACACCATGTCCACCGCCAAAACCTCTGCCCCCCAACTCCCCCAGCTCCGCACATCATCCCAGCAACTCTCCTCCTCGCTCAACACCCTCATCGCCAACTACTCCAGCACGACGCCCCCCCGCCTCAAGCTCATTGACAGCTTTCTGCTGTTCTGCCTGTGCTCGGGCGTGCTTCAGTTTGCTTATCGGTTGGGAGTGTCGAGTTATCCGTACAACGCGTTTCTGGGAGGGTGAGTGCGGCGGCGTTTGGGCTCGATTCGGTTCGGTCGGTTCGATTGGGTCTGGTTCGGTTCGAGTTGGGATGGGTTGGGATGGCTTGAGATGGGCTGGGATGGTCTGTGGTGGTTTGAGATGGCTTGTGGGCGAGACGGGATGAGACGGACGTGAGGTGGGATGGGAGGGATGGGAAGGTAGACGGAGGTGAGGTGGGATGGGCAGGGAAAGGAAAGGAAGGGCTAGTCCGAGGTGTTCTCAGTCAGTTTGGGATAATCTGCCAAGGAAATGCGTCCTCTCCATCGAAATCGCTCGGCTCTGGGCGTGGACGGTGTCCCAATCAAGCTCAGAGGAGGGCGAGAACTTGAATTGGGATAAGTACAGTGCATCACGGCGAAGTGGACTGGCTCAGGCTCGACCGTAAGAAGATCGGACCGCGAGCAGGTAGAGCGAGATCAGTGCAAAGCAGCGCACGAAGCTGGAGCGACTCGAGACTCCGCTCCGATAGACCCCGCTCCGCTCTTGAGCTAACACCATCTCAGCTTCGGCGCGACGGTTGGCCAGTTCGTGCTCCTCGCGGGACTCCGGGCGCAGGTCGCCCCGGGTCGGGACGACGAGTTCAAGCATGTCTCGCAAGAACGGTGAGTGGGCGCGACATTGCGGGGCACGATACGTCCGCGTCGATTGAGCCTGTATTGCGGGTCTGGTCGTTACGGTCTCGTCAAAGGAGCGGACGAGTTCCAGGGGTGGTTGATGACTCGAGTCGCCGACGCGCTCGGACCCCGCTGACCCCCGTATAGTGCCTTTGCGGACTTTTGCGCCGCGTCGATCGTGCTGCACCTGTTCGCGTACAACTTCCTAGGATGAGCGGGAACATACAAGGAGATGCGACGAGCCATACACATTCACGTACATGCGCATGTCGGAGGGCCGGTCAGGGCTCGGCTTTGTCTCAAGTTCGACTAGGCGACTGACTGCATGATTTTCCAGCTCCAGGCGGGCGGTGTGGGACGGTGGGCCGCTTACGACGAGTGTGGTGTGGTGCGCTTTGGGCGAGCTGGAAGGCTTGGCCGACAGGAGTCGAGAGAGGATGCTTCACGTCTTCTGAGCGTTTCTAAATATTACTCGTGTCTGATTATCCCTCATGTCTGATTATCCCTCTTGGTGAGGCCCCGGATGTGCTGCTGTCGACTGGGGTACTTATCATTGCACCAACACTCAGAACGCCACGATCGCAGCACGCAGGAAGGACCGCTGGCATCGGGCCATTGCTGGACTATGAAATGCCACGGACACGGACCGTTTCCCTACTGCGAATACGACGCACTGACGAACGTGCCTCGACCTCCTTCCGCAGGGCTGAGAGCCATCAGAGCCTATGTCTGCGGCTGATTCGCCTAGTCGAGCCATCAGACTCCTACCTGTGACTGAATTACCGACTCGCTCTCCTGCAGCTCGACACGCGCATGTTCCAAGCCTTGTGCATGCAATCTGAGGTTCTACGAATGAACTACCAAAGTGTCCCATGATCTGGGTATTATTTTGTCCTCTATCGTGACACCGCTCGACTATCCAGAGCCGAGCCGAGCCGGGTCGGGTCGAGTCGAGTCGTCGCGATTCGAGCCGAGCCGCGCTCACGCGTGCGCTCGCGTGCGGTCGCGTGCGCTTAGAGGAGCATGGCGAGGCCGAGAGCGACGGCACCGAGGACGCCACCGGTGGCGACGGTCTTCTCGCCGGCCGAGGCCTTGGAGGTGGTAGCGGCCGAGGCGCCCGAGGTGGCGGCGGCGCTAGCGTGCTGGGCCGACGAGGCGGAGATGGCAGCGGGGCTCGACGTGTTGTCGACGTTGAAGCCCGTGTAGGTGTAGTTGGGGTTGATGGTGTCGGGGTTGACGAGGTTCATCGCGGTGAGGTTCTGGGCGGTGTACGAGGTGAGCGAGGTGTTGGTCGAGGACGAGTTGTAGAAGACCGAACCGCCACCGGCACCGACGGCGGAGACGTTGGGAGCAAGGATGGGGGTCCAGATACCCGTGTTGGCAGCACCGGGGAAGATGGTCGTCAGGTTGAGCATGGGGATCTCGGCAGCAGAGGGGACGTAGTTGGTGTAGCCGGTCTGGTTCGCCTGGAAGTTCCAGACGGCAGCCACGGTCTTGTTGGTGTCCTGTCGACCGAGCGAGCCGAGACCCCAGTTGTTCTGCGTCGACGACATCATCGAGTAGTGGGTGTCTAGGTGCGAGTCAGCAGGGACTTGCGGGTACGGGTACATCGACACGATGAGAGTGCGAGTTGGCGCGCCACTCACAGAACGTAGAGTCGTTGGTGCCACGCAGGTTCTCGGGCACAGCACCGCCGAGGAGAACAGTGTACACAGTGTTCTGGATAGTGTACGACTCGTTCTCGTCGAACGTGAGCTGGATGAGGGTGCGGTTGTTGTTGAACTGGGTGTTGTTGAGGAGGGGGACGAGCCAGTACGAGAGCCAGGCCGAGACAAAGGTGACGTCGGTGTCGTGGGCGTCGTTGACGAGGTTGGGGGTGATCCAGACGTGCTGGGGAAGGGCAGAGGCGTTGACGTCGACGGCAAAGTCGTTGCTGAGCGTGGCGTCAGCGGAGGCTCGTCCTCGCACCCGAGGAAATGTGCCACTTACAAGTTACGCACGCGGAGCGCACGGTTCGGGTTGCTGGCAACACTGTTGAAGATGATGTGCGGGTTGTGCTTCCTCTTGTAGTAGGTGTAGCTGCCCGCCGACGCGTTGAGGTAGTTGGGCTGCGCGTAGTCGCCCGCGAAACCGTCGTAAGGCATGTTCTCCTGGTACGACGCCCACGAGACGTTCTTGGCCTCGAGCAGGTCGACCATGGACGAGACGTTCGACGGAAGGTAGTAGTTGTTGTCGTCGCCCATGCCGAAGAAGTCACCGGCCACTGCGGGGGTCAGCGGCGGAAGCCAGGGCGGGACATGGCACTGCCGCCACTACGGAAAGATGATTTCAATCGCATCGCAACCGCAACTGGGCGACCCTGTCTCGGGCATTGCCTGAGTGCGGGAATGCGGGCTGGGATACGCCGGGCAGGAAGGGGAGTGTAGCGGCAACAACAAGAGAACGATCACGTCACGCCACGACCGACTCACTCGCAGCGACGTAGTTGGGCTCCGAAGGGTGGGTCACACCGTTGTAGTTGGTGAGGAGGATACCCTGCTTGGCGAGCGACTGGAACACGGTCGAGGCGGCTGCCGAGGCGAAGTCGGTGTTCTCAAGCCAGATGGTGATGAAGCGGTCGTAAGCTGAGTGCGGTCCGCGTCAGCCTTGGAGCCTTGCGATCAAAAGACTGCCGAGAGAGCGGAGACATGATTAGTTCGGACCACTCACACTTGCCCGCGACGACGGGGGCGACGGGGAGAGAGCCGTTGGACATGCCCGTGTAGTTTCCAGAAACACAGACGGGGCATGCCGCGGGGGGAGCGAAGGTCTGGACGGTCTGGGCGTGGGCCAGCGCCGGGAGGAGGGAGGCGAGCACGAGGGAGAGCATGGCGGCGAGTAGAGTCGGGTGCGAGTAGCTAGTACGTAGCACCAGGTGGAGAGAGGCTGGGTGAGGATTCTTTCGAGAGAGAGGGGGAGGATAGGTGGTTGCCAGTCTTTATGGCCTGGCTGAAATAGTCAAATCCCTCGGAGGGGATTGGACGTCCTGAGATTGAGACTCTTTTCGCTGCTCGAGGGGTGGTGTGGCGTGCGGCGGCGCGGCGGCGCGGCGGGGTGGCTAGGGCAGGCCGGCAGCGAGCAATCTACTCTATTCTATTCGTGTCCGCCGTCTGGACCGGGCCTGGGTCGAATGAACGTTACGCAAAGGGGCGGGGCGTGCGAGAAGACGCTCGTGGGCGGACGGATGGGCTTCTGACGAATCACGAGAGGGAGGCGGATCGGCGGTGGGTGGAGGAAGGAAGGCCGGAAGGGCGGCGTCGGCGACGCTGCGACGCTGCGACGGTACGGTACGGTACGGTACGGTCGTGTGCCGCGTGCCGTGTGCCGAGGGCCAGTGGAAATGAGGAAACAAGGGCAATAATGTCGAGCGAGCCGAGCCGGGTGGAAGAACGTGCTTGGCGAGTCATATGGGACGGGGAATGAGTCTTCTCGTCGCATCCCCTCGTCCCTCTCGGTCCGACTCGCAGCTCAGAGCCTCAGCTTGCCGTCCGGAGCTGAGCGGTAAAGTGGTGCGCGGTCACAAAGAAAGAGGAAATCGAAAGTGAAGTGGAATAACCTGGGTACACGTTGTCTCGTTCGGTTGGCCTGATTGGACGGGCGGTGATGGCCGCCAGGGACGAAACCATGAGATCTAATCGGGCGTGTTCTATTTTCGTACACGGCGAGAGGAGAGGCCAGCCTTGGCGGGTGCCGGGTGCCAGACGGTGGTCCACCCATGGACTCTATGAACGTGCGTCTGCGGCGAGCACCCGACCTTTGTCTCATTGCGAAGTCCGAACAATGTGCGTGGGGGAGACGAGACGAGATTGACTAGCGACGACAGGACGACTGCGGGAATCGGGTGCTACGTCCGAACCTTCGTCTCATGTCCTGATCGGCTTGGTACTTGCTTTGTCTCAGTCCATGTGGCCTTTTCGCGGCGAGATGCAGTAGAGGACTAGAGGTGACTCGGTGAGTACCGCTGCGCCCGGCCGAGAGCGCCGAGAGGAGAGCTGTGGAGATCTGTGGGTGTGAGGGCTGTCGAGCCAAATCGCCGTTTCGCCCGGTCAGTCACCTCCGCCAAAAGAAGCATACTTGCGCCAGGAAATCTGAAATCTTTCACTCCCGTCCGATTGGATTCCAACATTTCCTTCTGTCTTATAATTCCGGTCAGACCGTCTTTCATATAGGCAGCATACGAGATGTCGAGCACACCTCAAGACCGCTCCGCGGCTGCATCGACTACCGAGCCGAAGCCGCCGGTTACGGGCGGGGAGTTGCCCGCGGTGGGGTATGGGACGCAGGGGTCCGCGTCGGCGGGTAAGGGGAGACGGAGGAGGATGATCATCCTCGGTGGACTCGTTGCGGTCGTTGTCCTGGCGTTGGCACTGGGTCTGGGTATCGGACTGGGTACGAAACATTCCTCCACGAGCTCCTCCTCCGGTGGTTCCAGCGGCTCCAGCAACGATACCAGCACCACTTCCCTCTCCCCCGGCAACTCGTCCGACATCACCACCACCATCCCCCTCTCTTCGCTGCTGGGCGACCAGTCGCGATACCTCCTCTCCTCCCGGAACTTCACTATCACCAACACCACCACCACGCGGGTCTACAACTGGACCATCTCAGAGGTCTGGTCCACACCCGGCGCACTCACAAAACCCATGATCGTCATCAACGGCATGTCGCCCGGACCGGTCCTCGAGGCGAATCTGGGCGATCAGGTCATCGTCAATGTGTTCAACAACATGACGAACGAGACGGCCGTGCATTGGCATGGGCAGTACCAGAGGGGCACGAACTTTATGGATGGCACGTACGCGATTACTCAGGTGGGTGAGGCGTATCTGGGGTGTGGAGGAGGTGGTGGTGGTGGTGGTGTGGTCGTGGTCTTTGGCTGACGCGAGCAGTGTGGGATTCCGCCGGGAGAGACCTTCGTCTACAACTTCAGTGGGTACAGTTGCGGTGTCATCTGCTGTTTGTCCGTCGCCGCGCTGACCACGTCGCAGCCGCACAAACCGTCGGCACGTCGTGGTGGCACGCCCACCGCCTCGCGCAGTACACCGACGGCCTCTTCGGCCCGATCGTCTTCCACGCCGCCAACGAGACCGCCATGACCGCCAACAAGTACGACGACGACTACACGTTCGTCCTCAACGACATGTACAACACGCAGGCGTCCGCGCTAGACTGGCGGTTCAAGGCGGTGGGCACTGGGATTGACGGTCAGCCGGGCGACGAGCCGACGCCGGACGGGGGTATGATCAATGGTGTTTCGCAGGCCCGGTGCGCGTACATCCCGCCCACGGATCTCGTCATCGCCGAGAGGAAGAGGTCGCTCGACGGCAGGCCCATCACTGGGAGCTTGACCAAGCGGGGTTCGAGCGGGTTGAGGCAGAGGAGTACCACTGCGGGGACGTACTACCCCGAGACCAACTACTGCGGCAACGCGACAACCACGTACTGGAACGCGACCTGGGTCGGTGGAAAGACCTACCGGCTCCGTCTGGTCAACGCGGGCACATTCGTCAACACCGAGTTCTCGATCGACAACCACACCCTCACCGTCATCGAGGCTGACGGGGTGAGTGTCGAACCGCTCAACGTGTCTTCCATCAACCTCGCTGTTGCCCAGAGGTATTCCGTGCTGGTCACCCTCGACCAGCCTGCCGGGGCATACTGGATCCGCAACGTCCTCGCTACCGATCAGGTCCGATACACCGGTCTGGACTTCAACGACACGACGCTCGGTGTGCTCCGCTACGAGGGCGTCTCGGAGACGATCCTCCCCGCCAACCTGCCCGCTTCGTCGATCGGTAACCTCACCGCATTCGATACGACCGCACTAGTCCCAGCCGAGAAGCAGGATGCGCAGCTTCCCACCCAATCCGCGTGGATCCAGTTCGACATGCAGTACACCAGCAACAACCAGCACTACATGTTTATCAACTCGTCCTCGTGGTCTCCGTTGGGACTCGGTCAGGCCTCGGTATTCGACGTCACGGCGAGTACGACCTCGGCGAACCAGTCGTTGGGAGACCAGCTCAGCGTGGTGAACACCCAAGCGGGGGTGTTTGACCTGGTCGTCAACTCGCTCGACGACGGTGATCACCCGTTCCATCTCCACGGACACACTTTCCAGATCATGTCGCAGGGCGACGGGAGGTGGTCGGGGGACACGTCGACGCTCAACACGACAAATCCCATGAGGAGGGACACCATCGTCATTCCGTCGTATGGGCATATCGTACTCCGCTTCGCCACGGACAACCGTGAGTGCTCCCAGGGGTATCTCATGTCGGCTCGTCGATGCGTGTAGCCCGTGGCGCATATCTTGTACGGTGCTGACGACGATAGCCGGTGTCTGGGCGTTCCACTGCCACATCGTGAGTTAACTTTGGGACCTAGCGAGGGTTTGCCCGTCTCCGCCTGCATCGGCAACAACTTCAGTCCGAGCACCGCTTGAGCACTCGCTGACCTACACGTAGACGTGGCACATGGAGATCGGCCTACTCATGACAATAACCGACCTCCCCGACCAGATCGCCCAATTCAACTACCCGAGCTTCATCAAGGAACAATGCAGCCGGGATGTCAGTCTTGGCTTCAGGCGGCGGAGCATGACCATCGACGCGTAGAGTAGACGAACCATGCCGTTTGAGATGGCGTGGTATTTTGGTTTTCTGAGAATGGCGTAGGGTACGAGTGGAGAGTACGGGTTGCTTGTGGCACGCGAGCAAGGTCCCGTCCGGTCACGATTCGATTCGATTCGATTTATGCATTTACACAACATTCATGTCGCAATCTACTACTGCAAGTTCGGAGTGGCGCGCGGGATGGATGCGACACTGTGGCGGTGTGTAACCGTCCTACAGTAAAAGGGTGATTGGGTAGCTCGATTGGTCCACCGTTGAGCGCAGCGGGTCGAGCTCAGACGAGCTTCTTCTCCTGGGGAGGCTGCTTGGGCTGGTTCTGGCCGAGAGACTGAGTCGTCAGCACACCGCACGAGCGAGTCGGAGTCACCACGCTGCACACCGCACTCACATCACGGAGCGCATCGAGCGCATGGCTCAGTCGATCGAGTTTCTCACGAGCAAACTCCTTCGCCTAGACGTAGAGTATCAGCGTCGGGCACACCTCGTGATCTCGGAGACACGCATTCTCGTGGAATTGCGTGACGGATCGAGCGGTGTAGGACCCACCTGCTCATTCGCCTTCTCCTGCGCCTCCACTACCCCCCTCTTCTTCTCCGCCCAAAGCGCCTCGACAGCCTCGCGGAGCTTCCTCATCTCCTCGTCTGCTCCGATGGATCCGGACCCGGACGCGGAGGCCGCCTGGGAAGCCGGCAGCGAGGTGGCAGAGTCGGTCGGAGCGAGCCCAGATGTCGTGGTGGGTAGAGGGACCTCGGTGGTGGCGGCGGCGGCGGAGGCGGCTCGTTCTCGCTCACGTTGTTCCGCTTCGAGACGACGGGCACGACGATAGGAATACCCCCACCGCCTAGATGAGTCTTGCTCGGGAGGATTCGGAGTGGTCGTCGCCGTCGCCGTCGCCGTCGTCGGCGTTGCGGGATATGCCGTCGTGCTCGCGAGGGGTGCGATCGGCTGCGGGTTCGGGTTCGCGGGGCTGGAGGTAGCGAAGGGCCGATGGTCCACCACGATGGGGTGGACGTCGTTGATGTGGTCCTGCGACTGCGGGTGGGTCGACGTTTGCGCCTGCGCCTGCGTCGGGACGGTGCGATACCACCCGTGCTGCCACTTCCACCGTTCTTGCTCGGACATTGTCCCGGGGACGCCGGTGGTTAGGTATCGTTCGCGCTCGCGACACCGCTCCTTGTGTCGGATCCAGAGGGTGGCAGCGCCGATGCCGAGGCCGAACTGCGGGTGTAGCGTCAGCGAGATCTGCGGGGCATAGCACAACGCATCATTTCAACTGCGAGAAGTGCTCGATGTGTGGCGGGGGGGGAGGAAAGGGATGGGTAGGTAGGAGGAGAAATATAGTCCGTCATGCGAGGCAAGTGACCGATCCTATACGAGGCCGTGGTCACTCACCCAGAACAGCCTCCTCATTCCGAAACCCCTGCCCCACCTACGATACGGGTATCCATTCCCATAACAGTGGTACTGCGCCATATGAGGCGGGATGGCTCCTCCGGCCGCGCCGGCGCCCGCAAACCGCGCCGCTCCGGCTGCAGCACCAGCGGCCTCGGCTGGGCCCGTGGCGGCTGCAGAGGCTTCGGGGATAGCTCCCGGTGGGAAGGAGAACTTGTGTTTGAACGAGTAGTGCCAGTGCGAAGGGGTTGGCGTGGGCTGCATTGCGGAGGTGTGGGGTGTGGACGGGGAGTGTGCAGGGGGTTTCAAGTGTGTGGAAGCGGAATGCGTGAGTGAGTAGGTGAGTAGATGAGTTTGAGTGTGGGTTGTATGTGTGTGTGACAGTGCGCTGGGAAGTCAAGTCAATGTCGATGAGGTCAAGTCAGCGTCTCTTTATATCCCCGCCAAAAGAGGCCTCGGGGGAGATCAACCTTTCATGCCAACGCAACACCCAGTCCTCGGCCGCAGACACATACTCAGCGAGTGAGCGTCCGAGTCGTCAGCGGCCTCCAGCGGGCCCAGCGGGCCGCAGCGCGACTCGTCGCAAGCCGAGTGACCAAGTGAGCCTTGATCTGCCTCGGCGTGTGTATGCGGTGATCAACCGTCTTGACCGAGGTGACAGACTGGTACAACTCGTCTGCCGAACCAATTGCGCGTTCCTCGTTCCGTACCCGGTCGCGCTTCATCCTCGTCCCGGCTCGGCCATCGACCAGGCGGACATGTCCGATCTCCGCCAACGCCACGGCCACGGCTCAACAACGGTCAACATTACGCCACAACGCATAACTCCGCCCCTCGGTTCTCGGCGTTACGAAAATCTTACCGCCCGCGTGACCTGTTTTGACTGCGTGCCCCTCCACCCTAGTCGGCGGGTGCCACCAGAATTTCCGAACACATCCCTCCAGTGAAGTTCTCTCAACCCCTCTCTCTCACTCTCTTTCATTCCCTTCGCCTGACCACATCCATCCGGGCATCCATCCTCATCCTATCCTATCTCACACAAAAGCCAGAGCGAACCATTTCTAGCACAATGGCCAAGAAGGAGTCCAAGTCCGCCGCGCCCGCCGTCGCGGCCAAGAAGAACGCCGACGCCAAGGCGTCCAAGTCCAAGTCTGTGACTGCGCCCGCACCCGTCGAGAAGGCTTCCAAGGTGAGTGAGAGGCTTGCCTTCCCTCCGTAGCTTTAGAAGCTACATTGCCGTGGATTTGTTGCTCACGCCCGCACGCAGTCCGAGAAGAAGTCCAAGAAGAGCAAGAAGGAGCCTACTCCCCCTCCCCCTCCGTCCGAGAGCGAGTCCGAGTCGTCCGAGGAGGAGGACTCCGAGTCCGAGTCCGAGTCCGAGTCTGAGGAGGAGGCCAAGCCCGCCGCCGTCGCCGCCCCCGCTGCTGTGAGTAACCCCCTCCCGTGGTATCGGTACCAGCGCTTATGCCCTAGGAGGAGTCTTCTGACGAGTCCGACTCTAACGAGGAGTCATCCGAGGAGGAGAGCAAGCCCGCTGCCAAGACCAACGGCAAGGCCGAGGAGAGCTCTGACGAGGAGTCTTCCGACGAGGAGAGCGACGAGGAGGAGGCCAAGCCTGCTGCCGCTGAGGAGGAGGAGTCTTCCGACGAGGACAGCTCTGACGAGGAGGAGGAGGAGGAGGAGGAGGAGGAGAAGCCCGCCGCGAAGGCTGTTGCCAACGGTGAGCCACAATTTGTCGCCGTTTTGACCCGCGCTGACCCCTCCTAGGCAAGCGAAAGGCCGACGACGAAGCCGAGGCCCCCGCAAAGAAGGCCAAGACCGACAATGCCAACGCCAACGCCGACGTCGACGCCCTGCCCCCATCGTGCAACGTCTTTGTCGGCGGTCTCTCGTGGAACGTCGACAACGACTGGCTCCAGTCCGAGTTTGCCGACTGCGGCGAGGTCGTCTCTGCCCGTGTGATCTGGGACCACAACAACAACCGATCCAAGGGATTCGCCTACGTCGAGTTCGCCGACCTCGAGGCCTCGGCCAAGGCCGTGGCGCAGGACGGCAAGGAGATCGACGGCCGTTCGGTCCGGGTCAACTACGCCACTCCCCGCGCTGAGAAGCCCAACGTTGAGAAGCGCCAGAGGGCTTTCGGCGACCAGATCAGCGAGCCCGCCGAGACTCTCTTTGTCGGCAACCTCGCCTTCTCCGCCAACGAGGGTGAGTCGCACGGTACCATACCACGCCTGATGGAAGTGTTTGACTCGACTGACGCTTCTCAGACGCCCTGTACGAGCTCTTTGGCGAGCACGGCGACGTCCAGCGCGTCAACCTCATCACCGACCGCGAGACCGGTGCGCCCAAGGGCTTCGGCTACGTCCAGTTCGGGTCCATCGACCAGGCCAAGGCAGCCGTCGAGGCTCTCCAGGGACACGAGTACGAGGGCCGAGGTCTCCGTCTCGACTACGCCGGACCCAAGCCTGATCGCGAGGGCGGCGGTGGCCGTGGTGGTTTCGGTGGCCGTGGCGGTGGCCGAGGTGGCCGTGGTGGCTTCGGTGGCGACCGCGGCGGACGTGGTGGACGCGGTGGTGGCCGTGGTGGCTTCGGCGGTGACCGAGGACGAGGCGGTGGCCGCGGACGTGGTGCTCCCCGAGGGTGAGCCGAATTCACTTCTCAGACCTGGGCTCGGCTAACATAGTCACAGTGGCGCCAGGACCGGTGGCATCGTCGAGTCCCGAGGCGCCAAGGTCACTTTTGACTAAACAACCCAACCCAATCAAAATCGATCAAACGCATCGAAGCGGTCGATACGGCTAGTCATCGTCCACGAGCAGAGTCGTCTCGACTGCGCACATCCACATTCTTGCCCCCCATCCAACCCCTATCATCCCTTCCTCCTCACTGCACCTTCGCATCCTCCCCCCTCGCTCATATGAACCCGCCGCGCCCGTCCGCGGTCGTATACCCTGTGTCTGTGAGATACGTAATACTCCCAACCCCCGGTGTTCCGGTATGCGATGTATGCATGTGGCCTAGAACGAAGAGATCAGGATGCCTTGAGGAGGGTGAATCTATGTAGTGGGATCGCATAAGAATGAACGCGACTGTGTGGTCGATTGCGGGGCGTCATCGTCTAGCTTTTGCCTGTCGGTGCCACGGTGCCACGCCTGTTGCCGCCGCCTCACGCGTCATCGCCCCTTCCCCGCCCAGCGAGCTGCGACTCCAACGGGTTACCACCCTCTAAAGTCCAAGTCAAAGCTAGAGCCAAGTGCTAACCGATTGCTCCGTACAGTACTCGTGGGCAGCGTTGCACAACCCAGCCCCAGCCACAGCCACAACATTCGTCAGAGCTAAGCCCGAACCGTGAAGTGGTCAACCCAAATCAGTCCGATCCCAAATTCGTCCATACAGCCGTTTCCTTATATTACCCACACGAGCACCCACCAGCAAGGGCACGAGTCTGTGCCCATCGGCCATCAAACAACACACCACCAACGTACATACCAACTCCTCCACCAACCCCGTCCGGCTTAGCAAGCTCTCTGCACCCGCTTCGACGCCACGCCCACGCCCACGCCAGGCCAGGCCAGACCCAGACCGGAAGGCCGAGGCCGAGTTGACACGACCGCACACAGTCACACGCAGCGCGAGGACACGAATCGCGCGCAGCAACGTGACCCGCCGCCACCGCCAGCCAGAATGGAGCCGAGTCGCGTGCAGAACAACGAGCAGACCCAGACCCGGAGCCCGACATCCTCCCTCTCCCAAGCCCACCCCGACCACCCCCGCCTTTCCGACCTCGGCATCTCTCAGGACGGTGAGTCGGCTCGGCTCGTCCTTTCCTTGTCCAACATACATAGTGCTATCCCGTCGCCTTTCGCCTTTCGTCGTCCGTCGTGCTCTCCCGCTCGCTCGCCGATCGTTCCTCTTCCTTCCCTCCCCTTCCCTTGCCGTTGCGTCAGGACACGCCGCATCGCCTCGGAGCCGGAGCGGCAGATTGCTAGCAGCCTTGCCCAGTCGCCGACAGCTTGCTGTGGAGGAGGGAGAACGACGAAAGGGATGGGATGGATGTTGGCCAGGACGTCAGACGCCGACGTCGACGGCGGGATTGAGAGCAAGGACGGGCCCGTGCTCGTCGTCATGCCCAGAAGACGATTGTCTGACTTTGTGTTTTCCTCGATAGCCAACTCTGCCGCCATGGGTCATCCGTCAGTGTGAGTGCGGACGGCGGTTTCTCAATGGAATCCACCATTTCCTCCATTTCCTTTTCGCGACGCCGGACGCCACAGGTTCTTGCTCAAGATCACACTTGTCACCTCCCCCTGTCGTCTCGTCTCGTATCGCAGTCAAACCGGTCCGAGCGCAGCGCAATGCTTACCCCGCCCAGCGGCTACACCTCCCCTACCCAGACAACCACCCCGACTTCCCTTTCCGATGCCGACTCGCCACCTTCCGCCAACAACGACCAGCCGACGCCGATGCCCAAGCGTCCCGGGGGGCTGTCCGAGGGACCCAACGCGAGGAGCAAGAGCGTGACGGTGGCGGATGGGGATGATACCTACGGAGTAAGCGGCGAGCGGCGGTTCTCTTGGCGACGGATTCCTAATCTTCCTCCTTGAGCTGCTCTCGCCTACACCGCCCGCTCTCCTCCCTTCCCTCCTCTCCTCTCAGCGATTATGAGCCTTTCCGCCTTGTCCCATATGGCTCTGAACTCCTCCGCTGACACTCACAGGTCCTCAACCGTCACCCCGCCTCTCCTCCTCTTCGATCCATCATCAAACCCTCCCGATCGCCCAATGGCAACAACGGCGACCCCTCTCTTACCCTCAAAGGCTCGTTCCGCGTCGGGGTCAGCGAAGACCGGAATAAGCGGTGCAGGAGGACGATGGAGGATGCGCATAGCTTCGTATATGACTACGCCGGGGTCAGGGGACAGGGATACTTTGCGGTGTTTGATGGGCACGCGGGGAAACATGCGGCGGAGTGGTGTGGCCAGAACTTCCACGAGGTGAGTGCGGCGACGAGGGGACTGAGCGTGAGGATCTTGCGACGTGGTAGCGGTATCGGAGCTGGACTTGCCGTGGAATGTCAAGGAGCCCAAGAGTTACTGTTCGAGGGAGAAGCAACACTGGGTTGTATCCGTCTACTCGCTGACCCCGCAGTACCTCCTCGACGCGCTTTTGTCCACTCCGGACCAACCCGTCCCCGACCTCCTCAACAAGACCTTCCACGTCGTCGACTCGCGGCTCTCCCACCTCTCCCAGGCCGGCAAGACACAATCGGGTTGCACGGCCGTCACCGCCTTCCTGCGGGTCGAGCACGCCGTCGACACGGAGCCGAGAGGGTTTGTCAACCCTGGTCTCCTCGTTCGAGGACTCATGGATGGGAAAGGAGAGGAGGAGCTCGAGGCACAGACCAGCGTGGACGCAAAGACTCGCCGTGGGTCGATGGGCGGCGGTAGTGGGTCGGTGGGAGGAGCGGGCAACGAGCAGTTGAGACGCAAGAGCAGTGGGAGGAGGATCAGGGATTTCGTGGGCAGGTTGACGGGCTCGGGCGGGAAGGACGAAGGGGAGATTGAGGAGGTCACGCCCGAGCCCAAGGTGGATGCGATCGAGCCCAAGAGCGAGCATGGGTTGAGGCGAGTGCTCTACACGGCGAACGTTGGAGACGCGCGAGCGGTTCTCTGGTGAGTGACGCAACGTCGCCGGAGTGTGGGTTTGCATGCTGATCACAGCAGTCGTGGAGGCAAGGCCGTCCGATTGACGTACGACCACAAGGGGAGCGACTCCCAGGAGGCAAAGCGGATCACCGACGCTGGCGGGTTCGTCATGAACAACAGAGTCAACGGTGGGTTGGGCATCCCACAGCATCACAGCAACTCCGGCATCGTCACTGACGCCGGTACAGGAGTTCTCGCCGTGACGCGCTCGCTCGGGGATGCGTCAATGAAGGAGTTTGTCGTCGGATCGCCGTACACCACCGAGACCGCGTTGGACGACGGCGACGAGTTCCTGATCGTGGCGTGCGACGGGGTGAGCAAGCCAGGTAACTCATTCCGGAATTACGCTGATGTCTCCAGTTGTGGGATGTGTGCGAGGACCAAGAGGCCGTTGATCTCATTCGGGGGCTCTCGGACGCGCAGGACGCGAGCAAGAAGCTGCTCGATTACGCCATGACCAACTACTCGACCGATAACCTCAGCGTGATGGTGGTGCGATTCTACCAGAAGTGAGCGGGTCACGCGAGCGAGGGGAAGGGTCGAGAGGTGCCGTGGGGGAGGGGAGGTGAGCCGGCATCCCCCTACGCGGGGGGGGGGGGGGGGGGGGGGGGGGGGGGGGGGGGGGGGGGGGGGGGGGGGGGGGGGGGGGGGGGGGGGGGGGGGGGGGGGGGGCATCCCACCACGGCGCGTGGCGGAAGGCGTCTGTGACAGAGCTTGGACATGTGCATAAGATGGCAAACCAAGCGTCATAATGCGGCTAGGACCGTCACGATGTGCAAGGCTTCAGTGCGGTCGCAATATAGGGTTGGGGTGTGAAATCGGAGCTCGCGGCAGAGACAAGTCGCGGTTACATATGCATGGAATTCGTCTGGTCATTGTCCGCTGTCCGCGACACGAAGGCGGTGCTCCTACTGCGTCTTGATCGCCGTGCCCTTGGCTGCCATGCTTTGCCGAAGACCCTGCCCGAGTCTGACCAGACGCTCCGGGCGGCGGTGTTCACCGGGCAACTGGGATTCGCCACTGTGTGTAGAGCCCGCATTCACGCTGCTCAAGCGGGCCTTGATTGGGACGCCCAGACTCCTCTGAATGGCGACACCGGAACCGACGCCGACACCGACGCCGACACCCAGACCCATCTCGCTGGCACGGCGTCTCTTCTCGTTGCCGCTCAACGCGGCTTCGCCGGACCAGTCAGAACCCAGGGGCGCAACGTCTTTGACGGCCATCGGCTGAGGCAGTGTCGCCGACTCGCGCTTGATGAAAACCGGCGCAATGGGGCCTGGGCGCTTCGGCAAGCTCGCGGGGAGGTTCTTGGGCAGTGGGAGCGATGCCGGGGGGTCCCGCGGAGGAGGGGTAACGGTCGGAGTGGTATTCGGGAGAGGAAAAGGCGGGGCGAATGGGTTCAGACCATTGCCGTTGCCTTGACCGAATGACGATCCGGAGCCAGTGGAGGAGACTGAACCGCTACGACTCTTGCTCCTGATACCGCGGAGGTTGGTTTCGCGGAGGGAGGAGAATCTGTCGCCCATCGAATTGGCGGCCATGGATGCGAGAGAGGTGGAGGACGAGTCCCTGCTGATGGAACTCGGGAACGTCTGGAACACCGCGGACGGTCGGCGAGTCTGATCACTCAAATGAGTCAGATCCGGTCTGAGTTTAGCCTGACCAAACGGATCAGGCTGGTTGAAATCGATCAGGATTGGCGCCGCACGCTCCATCGACTGGAAAGCGAATAGCACTTCCGCCGGTCCCGAGACCGAATCGACAGATGATGCTCGCGAGGATGTCTTGCTTCCTCCAGTAGCCTTCCGATCGGGAACGGGGACGGGGATGGGCAAGCACGCCGCGATAGGCTTCCCCTCCAGGATATCGGAGTGCTCCTCGTCGATACCCCACTTGGAATCGTCGACTGTTCCCCGGCGGAGTATGGCGGAGAACGAATTGAACCGCACGGCGTTGGGTGGGCGGGAAAGGGGGCTCTGCGCGAGGGAGAGGAGGGTGGGACGGGTGTAGTACGTGGAGGAGGAGGAGTCCGTCGTAAGTGACGGTGGTGGGGTGCAGGGGTTGGCACGGGTGTGATCGTCCGTGATACTACTGGGTGGGGCATTAGTCACGCTGGGCCTTCCCCGTGAATCGTCGCGGACCCCAGACCTACCCGCTGTCCAACGCTGGGTCGGGGTGGATGACGGAGGAGGGCATCGCGATGCTGTGTCGTGGAGGTATGTAGTACCTGGAAGCAGTCGTACAGTTGTGCGGTGATGCAGTTGTGCGGTAGTGCAGTTGTGCGGTGTGCAGCGGCCTCTCTTCCAACGAGATATTGGATCGACCCTAGTGCAAGTCCCGTCGCCCATCGCTCTTCCGTCTCTCAAATACCTCTCCCAATGGATTCAGACTCCATCTGCGACACGTCTCTCCAGCCTTTCAAACCTCCCCTCCACCCGCGTGTGCATTCAATCCTTACAGCCCCGACCCCAGGGCCGTATCATCCCCGCCATCCTTTCTTCCTCAAACGTAATGGCCGCGTAGGGGCGAGGGGGAAGAGGTGAAAGGATGGTCCCTGCGGTCTTTGGGGGTGTTAGATCCTCTATGACGTCTCCACCTGCAAGGTGGAAGGTTTTGTGGGCGGTTTCTATCCTCAGAGCCGGGGAGCGGGGGATGGCTAGAGGTGAGAGGCATGGACGATGGCGGGGCAATGCCACAGGTGCCGCTGGTGCCACCTGCCACGGCCCGGACCACTGCCACAGCTAGTGCCACTCTTCGCCAGGCGATCTATACGTCATCGGCGACTACCCCACATCCACATCGGCAGCACCCTCTCCCGCACATGTCAACCTCCATCCAGACATCGGCGCGCTGTCCTATCCCCACTTGACAACGTCGGTAGCATGTCCGGTGGCGGCCTAGACACACCTCAGCGGATCACCCGCTCCAAGTCCTCCCAGCCACCCGCATCACCCACCGCGCCCGGTCCGCCCGTACCTGTCCGCGACACCTCGAAGCAAGCGATGCTCAACTCGGCGTCGGGCGGGTCCCACTCCTGTAATCCTTTCGACGTGGACTTGGTCATTCCATATGACATCTCGTCTGGGAAAGAGGATCGCTTGAAAGCCCAGGAGGAGATTCGGGAAGGGTACGAGGGGCTTCTTCGTGCGCTCGAGGGCGAGGGTCTGCGGATTGCAACGAGGCCTGGAAGAGCGGGCAAGGGAAAAGAGGAGATCTGGGTGTTTGTCAGTGCAAGCGCCGAGAAGATTAGGGAGCTGGTAGAGAGGGAAAGGTGGGTCCAGCGAGCGTCACATCGGTTCAAAGTGTGACAAACGGACCAGGCTGACCCCAAACGCAGCCTGCTGGACCAATCTCACAACCTCCCGCCGCATCCCCATAGCCGCCCTCCCACTCGAGCCGCCCGTATTCGCCTGCTCTACAGCCTCCTCACGGCGCCGGGTATCCAGAACGGGCTGGGCATCACCCCTGGAGACGGCAAGTGGAAGCGAGTCAAGAGCATCGCTGCGCTCCACGACGAGGACGCCGACAAGGCCTGGGTCGAGCAGTGGACGACGGGCGGAGACTGGCAGATCGGGCTCACCAAAGGACTCAGCGATGGTGCCGACACGGGTCTCGGAGAGCATGTAGGTGCCGTTGACGTCTTCGTGACGTCGTGCTGAGCCTGCAGCAACCCCCGCCGGTGCACCTGTACTTTGAGTTTTTGACCACCTACACCCGCTCCCTTCTCCCTCTATCCATCATCTCGGCGGCCTTCTACCTACTCTCTCCGGCAGATTCGTACCCGCCGCTCTTCGCCCTCATTCTCTGCCTGTATTCTACCATCTTCGTTGCCTACTGGCGTATTCGAGAGCGCAAGCTCGCGGTGCGCTGGGGCACTCGGGGCTGCGAGTCGGTCGCGGTCGGCCGTCTGCGACCAGAGTACGTCGCCAACCTCGGTCTCGACAAGCGCGCCGCAGCGACCGGCCTGGGAGGCGAGGAGGCGGTCGATGCGGTTCAGGCGGGAGATGAACTGAAGAGGGACGTAAAGGTCGCGTTGTCGGTGCCGGTCATTGCGGCTTGCGGAGTAGGACTGGGAGTCGTGTTGATGGGGATATTCCTGCTCGAGGCGTTTGTCGCGCAGGTGTATCAAGGCGCTGGAAAGGAGGTGGTGGTTAGTTGCCCTAGACTCGGCGGTGTGCGCAACTCACTCAGGTAGCCGCTCGTCCCGACAGCGCTGTTCGCGCTGCTGGTCCCGCAACTGGTCGGGCTGTATCACACCCTGTCCAAATGGCTGGTCAAATGGGAGGACCACCCAACGCCCGTCGGCTCCGAGAAGAGCTTGACAGCCAAGACTTTGTGAGTGGGGTGACATGATTTCCGCGGCGAGGCTGACCCGCATCAGCGCCATGAACGGCATCGTCGCCTACCTTGGTCTCTTCCTCTCTGCGTGAGTACGCACATCAGCCGCCCTGCTTACGCCCAGCTACATCTACGTCCCCTTTGGCCCCTTCATCATGGGTTATATCCAGGACACGATGGCCAAGCATTCCGGAGGAACGGTGCAGCTCGCCAATACCCCCGAAAAGGCGGGTCTCGGACCCCGGACAAGCGTGCAGAAGCAGCACGAGATCAAATCTGGCAGGCTCAAGAGTCAGCTCTTCGCCTGTACGTGTGCTCAGTACCTGCAAGCCTGGTTTGGCGGGACGAGCTGATGGTTTCCAGATACTGTCACGAACCAGGCCGTCAACACGTTCCTCGAGTTGGGACTACCGTTCATCCTGCGTTTCGTGAATGATTGGCGTCGGGGCAAGGCGTCACTCAAGGATCTCTCGAAGAACGGGCACAAGCAAGAGGGTTCAACCGCAGACGCCGATCCGGAGAAGCGTTTCCTCGATCGGGTGGAGAACCAACTCGGTCTCCCGGATTACTCTACCTTCAGTAGGTTCGAACCGTCCTCGCTTCGTGAAGCGCCAAGCGCTGTAGACAACACACTAATCGGTGCAGCCGATTACGCCGAGATGGTGACGCAGTTCGGGTACATCACTGTGTGGAGCATTGTCTGGCCCATCGCGCCGGTATTTGCGTTCATCAACAACTACATCGAGCTGCGCTCGGACGCGCTCAAGATCTGCAAGCATGTCAGGCAGCCTATCGGGGATCGCGTGGAAACGATCGGTTCCTGGCTGGACACCATGGCGAGTACCCACTACCTCCAGGCTCTTCGCCGCAGACTCCTTGCTGACCGCGCGCAGAGCATCATCTCGTGGATCGGCGCTGTGACCAACGCGACACTGATCTACCTCTTCCGACCCGGTTTCGAGCTGCACGACCACGACCACCCATCGCATCACCTCCAATCCCACGGTTCCGCCCACCTCGCGACCATCGTCTCCGCCTACTCTTCCACGCACAGCACCCGCGCGCTCCTCCCAACGCTTATTCCCCTGGGTCTCGTGGCCCTCGCGGCGAGTCACGGGTGGTTCGTCCTCCGCTGGATCGTCGATGCCGTGGCGGAGCGGACGTTGTGGCGAGGTAGTCCGGAAGAGGTAGAGGTGCAGAGGATGACGGCGAGTTCGAGTAAGCGAGTGGAGCAGAAGCTCGAGAAGCTCGACGGGCTCGCGAAGAAGGTAGCGGCGAAGAGCGAGGAGACGACTGGCGGAGTGTTCTGGAATGGAGGGGAGGAGGGGGCCAGGGAGATCGCGGGAGTGGGCAAGGCCGAGTGAGCAGGGTGGAGTTCGACAAGTCAGCCTGTCAAGCACGGGAAGAGAAAGCCGACGCAGTACTGTATACGATTGATAACGACTGTCTTGAAACACGACGAGATGAACATAGACGTATTGCTCCAGAACACTGCGAAACCCTAATGGGAAAGAGAGGCCCATCCCACTTCATTCTCAGTCAAACTGTGAAGTTGAGAGCCTCGGAGCCGCTTCATCCGACAGGTTGCTAATGCCAGACGTGGCGGGTGAAGGCCTCCAGATCCGTGATCCGAGATGATTCTCTCATCTCTGAGACTCGTGTTATCTTCAAGCATCTGTTTATCATCCCCTCTGTCCATGAACAACGAAGAGCTGCACCATCAGAATGCACCAATTTGAGACACGGTGCTCGAGTGGTTCCCAGTTGCCCGAGCTACGTACAGTTCTCGTACTTTGCCCGGAACTGTATGCTGCCGGCCTCAGATCGTTTGCCCCATTGTCTGGTCGCCTTGCCTTGACGCTTTCCTCAAGGCTCGACGCAGCTTCAGCCTTCCATTGACGAGGCAACCCCACCCCTCGAGAGCACTTCTTCCAAGTCGTCCAAGTTCCATCCTGAACTTCAAGTCGAGATGTCTGAGCAGTCAACCGCCCCATCCCTCCTGGTCACAGTGAGCTACTTCTGTCCAAGTGCATATAGGACGAGCACACGTCGTGTGGAGAGCTCACATCAAAGGCTTGGGACTCGTCGCGATCCTCCAGGTTCCTGATTCACAGTGAGGTCGGGACCCCCGATGGGAGCTTGAAGCTCGACAGCTTGGAAGCGTTCGATAAAGCGTGCAGCCTGCAGAAGGCGGCGATGCCGGAAGAGACAGACGAAGCTTACCAAACACTCGCGCTCTTCAACTCTGAACATATTCCTTCCCCTCTGACAGAGACTGCAATGCGGAGGCTTATGCAAGAAGGGTTCAGGCTGAGGCCAAATGTGTAGGTGACCTTGAATCGGTTCCTTCACCCATACAATTATGACTGACCGTGACCTGACTCGCAGAAACCTGGGAGACACAACTGTCTCTGTAGTGGTGCACAACGGAGCAGCGGGGTTATCCGGGTTAGCGGCCAGGACGTTGGGCTCGGCCGCCAGCACGTTCGGCTTGGCTCCTCCTTGCCCAAGAAAGACCGACATCAGCGTCGATGAAGCCATCGCTTTTGCCGCAGAAACAGTCACGCAGGCGAACAGCTCGGTGTTCAGTGCTTCCGACCTTTGGGTATGGGTCACCTTCAAAACGCAGCAAGGCAAGAACGGCCGTACTGTGAACTTTTACTCGCGGCGCACGGAGTCCTCTCAACTGGAAGGCTTGCGCACTGCGTTCCACAAAGAAAGAGCACCTTGGACCATGGAAGAGGCGCTGACCGGTCTTCGCTGGATCCCCGACGAGGAAGCTACCGAGCTGGCCACGATTGTGAGGACTCATGGCCACGAAATTTGAATCCTTCAATCGAAGACCGCGCATTCCCATATGTAGATCTCTCAGTGGAACGCGAGTGCCATGCAAGTGCCATGAGAGTGCTACAGTATACCTAATGCTCCAGTGGATGGGCGGACTGTCTGCGGACGAGGTCGTCTCTTTTGATGAGAGTGGGGAGCGTGTTGCGTTCTGGATAGTCCTCCTACAGTACGGGTACGGTACACATTATCGATCCTGGATCCTTTCACCCTGGACCCTTTCACCCCACCTGTCGTAGTCTTCGCCCGACCTTTGTAGTGAAGTGCACCAATGGAGCGACGCGAGCGAGAGGGGTCCACAGCTGCTATTTATAAGTGTGCTTTCAGTCTCCCCTCCTGCTCCTCGAACTCTCACCTATTATTTCTTCAGTGACACTGATAAAGATCAAGATGGATGGTACCAGCAAGAACGACACGCAGCCAATCAAGACGACGACGTTCAACGGGTGGGCTGCCTCTCTCGTGCCCGGCACGGCCGAGACTGTGACCGCCTCCTGGGCCTACGGTCCCTGGGGCACGGCCGGACAGCGGCAGAAGACACATCTCCTCTTGCCTTCCAGCGAGACCGAGGAGATGCTTCACGCCAACGAGAGCACGGTCACCATCAACCGGCCCGGTAACCCGCTCCGACGCTACGACACCAACTTCATTCCGGGCAACAAGCGTACCGAAGACGCCCATGCCGTTGACATCCTCTCAAAGGATGACCTGGAATACCTGGTGACAGAGCAGGCACCAGGCATTGTCAGGTCATTCTGGGAGAGGTGGTCTGACGTCAAGATCAGCGGCGGACGTTCTCAGGTCCAAAACGAGGTCGCCAACGGCAGCAAAGACATGGTCATGGCCAGTGTCTTTGATGGGCACAATGACACTCATGTTCTGAGTGACCTGCTCAGCAAGACAGTCCACGCCAGTTTGGCACACAGCCTTGGAAAACAGGGGCAGGGTCAGGAGTCCATCAAGGACGATGCCACTCGAGTCGAGGCGATCAAGTCGCGCATGACTGAAACGTGCGTGCTCGATACAATGCTCGAGTTTGTCTCGCTCACTCGCCCGATAGCTACAAGGCGATTGAGGCCGACCTCGATGCCGTCGTGAAGCTCCTCACCAATGGGAACATGAAAACAGGCTCGAATCCTCTTCTGCCCGACCCTTCACCATTGCTCTTCGGTCTGTCGACTTTCATGAAGGCCGGATCCACCGCACTCACTGCGTTACTGGACGTTGAGCACGATGATCTCTATGTGGCCAATGCCAGCGACTCCCGGTGCATCGCGGGATGGTTCAACCCTTCCACACAAAAGTGGCGGTGTGATACGCTCAGTAATGACCAAACTGGCGACAATCCCAGCGAAGAGAAGCGGTGAGCGCGATGAGGTCATGCCGTACTATGCGAAGGCCCAGAGTAGAGCCATTCACTCATACACATGATAGCTACCGAGACCTGCACCCTAATGATGATCCGGAACGGTTGATATTCGACCGGGGTTACGGGAAGAGGGGTCTGGGTGTTGTCCAGACTACCAGGGCATTCGGAAACTTGAATGTCAGACTCTCATCTGAAGGCTGGAAAAGGTATAATGTCCCCTGTTCCGCGATTTGGCATCAGGCAACTGAACCCGCAGTGCCTGCGACACATTTCAGATGCCGGTCGGCAATTTCACGATTACAGACCGCGACAAGAGCCCGCCTTACATGAACTCGGAGCCCGAGGTCATTCACCGCAAGCTCCACAATGACTCGGGCGAGAGTCTCAAGTTTCTCATCCTGGGAGTGGACGGCGGTGAGTGAGCCATACATACAGTGAGAGTGAGGAAGAGCCGCTGAGAGCGCGTGGCAGTGTTTGACCGGGTGACCTCCGAGGAAGCCACACTACTCATGGCCGCCTACCTCGAGCACAAGAACCACCCCCCAATCGCCAAGACGGATCTTCCGAGCAAACTCGCCCTCACGGAGCCGCCCACCGAGCGGCCTTGGCCTTCCGAGCCTCTGCCCGGAACTGTAGGTCGTGACATTGGCAAATGGGTCTTCGCAAACGACGAGAACGCCGCCACGCATATGATCCGCAACTCCCTGCCCGGGCACGGTGATGCAGAGGTCCATCGCATAGCGCTCAGTCTGCGCGAGAATACCGCGAGACAGTTTCGGGACGACATGACCGCTGTGTGAGTGGTCTTCATTCCGTATCCAAATGGAGGATTTCGTGGCTGATAATGCAGGGTTCTATTCTTCGGAGACGAGAGCTCTCCGCTCACGAGTAACGAGGCGACGACCGGTGGGCCCGTCTGAGAGTGACGAGATTTTGAGTCCAGCCTGGGAGTCAGTCACATGAGAGACTGCGGTGTTTGAAGTTGTTGGCTCTGTGCATGTCACTGAATGAGGAAGTTGAGGTTGTGGTGGCTATCCCAAACGTGGTTTCTCATTCTGCGATTGATGCCCGTGCTGCGCCACTCTCGAGGGTACTCGTTCCCCTCGCTCCCTCACTTGGCTTCAGAAGGCCAAATACAGAAGCCCAAAGGCCTTCTGATCCTGACTCTCATTCCCGCTCATGTATGGTAATGTACATACCAAAGTGCCGAAGTCGATACTAGCACTCTCATATAAAAATTTTGAGCTTTCCATTGAGAACTTCGACTTTGTCAATCTGTCGAAACCCTCGTTCTCAGGATGAATCGCTACAGGCTCAACTCTGCTCGCGACGTGACCGAGAGCGACGTTGTTAACTTGAACTGGCGGGGAATGCATCGATCTCGACTACAGCTCGAGCTACTCTTATGCTTCCTCACTGACCAGAGAACAATAGCTGACTAGGTAACCTCATTCTATTGTCCATGAAACCGCCACTGCACGGTCCTCATGGGTCATGCCGTAAAGAGCGCCACCATGGCTTCAGCTCGAGCTGGCTGACAGACGTTCACGATTACATCGCCGCATTCCAGCTGGGTGGGGGCTATTACTCGCAGGACTACAGCCATTCCGCTTGGGAAAGTCAGTGTCAGAGCGTGGCCAATGACATTGTGTTCAAAGTGTCTTCCGGGAATTATCGCCCGCAGCGCTGGCACGATATCCAGGACAACAAGAAGGACATCATCAAGGACTTCCTAGCTTCAAACGCGAAACTCGATGCAGGTGCTCTGGCGCAAAAACAGCAGGAGTTGGAAGCCGACCTGAGCAAGCAAGAGCGAGTGATAATGTTGGGAAAGAAGCTCGCTACATATGCGGATTCCGGTTCCGAGTTTGGGAGATCAGTGGACGAGTTGTCAAAGTGGATGGCTCTCGACGATGAGACCAAAGCCGGGGCAACGCTCGCCTTACTGAAAGAGAAACATCCTGACGAGCTGACGGCGATGCTCGTAGCGGACACCAAGGTCGACAAAGGACGTTTCTTTGAGAGTCTCCTCGCGGCGACTGTGGACTGGATGCAACTCATCGGCAGCCCAGAGACGTACAACCCTTTCAGTCATCTCACCCTGGACGCGAGGTCGGACACTCGGACCCCCAACCGCAAGATCGTTGTGAGCGAAGACGACGCCGACGCGTGCCTCTCGTCGCGAGTACAGATGCGGAGTACGCTAAGCGAACCGGGCGGCGGATCAAGACTCTGCGTAGTATCGCTGAGGCTTGGACCACGGAGCGTAAATCATCAAGCCTCACCGCGCTTCGCAAGTTCTGCAGCAGGCCATTTCGCGAACCGCGCATCACCTTTCAGTCGAGGTCCAGTACAGCGGAGCAGTCAGAGGATGCGGAGCTCATGGGTGATGACGATTCCGTGTACTCTGATGGCGATCGCTACTCATTTGACGACCAGTCGTCTCTGAACTTCGCCGCCGTCACCGAACCCGCATGATCCCGCATGCTCCCGATTCGTTCAAGCCATGTTTCCACGACGATGATAGTAGCTGGCCGCCTCTTTGCCGTCTCCCATGCCTCGTACATGACCGCCCGAGTATTCGTACATTCTGCATGAAGGTCTCGATGTCACTGTGGTTGAGAAGACGGCTTCGCGGAACTCCTTTCTCAGCGCGGCGACGGCTTTGCAATTCAGCCAGTCCGACATTACTTTGCACACACATTATACTGCCGCATGGAAGGCCCCATGTTGGTCGTCCACTCCGCTGCACTGCGGAAAGCGCACCGTGGCGAGATAAATACTGCCCGCTTTTGCCTCCTGCCTCGCTCAACCTCTCCTTTACTACCCAATCCACCACGCAAGATTCTCGCCTCGCCATGAGCAACTACACGCTCAACTCTGCTCGCAATGTGAGCGAGTCCGAAGTCCGCGCATTCGCGGACAAGATCAGGAAGCGGGAGCTAGCGTTGAACGTCGCGGGCAGAACCGGCGCGTCAGCCAGCTACGCCTACTGGAAATCCGCTTGCCAGCGAGATATCAACTCCAAGGTTGAAAGGCTCTCGTATGGTGATTACGCGCCAACTCGGTGGCATGACATCCAGGCAAACAAGGCAGAGATTTTCGAGCAGTCGTCAGCCAAATGGAAGGACGCCGACAATGTCACAGTGATGTTCCAGCAGGAAGTGTTGCAGGCCGACCTGAAGAAGCAAGAGCGGGCGATCTTGCTGGGCGAAACGTTGGCTGGCGCCGTGCGTGCCGACTCGGAGTTTGCGGTGGCACTGGACGAGCTGTCCAAGGCCATGGCACTTGCTGATGGAGTCTCGTCGGCACTTGACAAGGTCCAGCAGAAGTTTCCCTCAGAGATGACAACGTTCCTGCTCGCAGACAGCAGAGACAACAAGGGGCAATTCTTCGAGAGTCTCCTGGCAGCCTCTGTCGACTGGGAGGAGCTGGTTGACAGCTCTGGGACGTACAACCCCTTCAGCCACATCACCATCGACGCGAGGTCCGACGTGACGCCTGCATATGCAGTCACCGTCAGCAACCCCGAAGACCTGACGTGCGATGCAACGGTCGACGAGGAATACGCGAAACGTAAGGGTCAAAGGATCAAGGCGCTCCGGCAAGTGGCCGAAAACGTCTCGGCGAGCGCCTCGAGCAGCTCCTCAAGGTCGTTGTTGAGCAGAGTCCGCAGCGAACTCTTGCCACGCCAGATCAAATTCCGACCAAGGGGCGAGGCAACGTCCCAGTCGGGGCCCGCGGACGAACAGGCTTTCAACACCTTTGACGACCACGCCGAAGACTCCACAAGCGTTGATGACCCGTTTGGCGACCACGCCAGAGACTCTACAAGTTTTTCCAGCGACAGAGCCTCGTCTGACGCGGCGTCCTACCAGGGTGCGCAGGGTGTTGACGACCTGTTCTGACGAGGTGCTCGGAGTGGATTGTTGGGCGACGTCGGACTGGTCCAATGCAGATGATATGCATGTGTGCGATGGTCTCATGATGCGTCGCTACCGCATCGCCGGACTGCCTATCCTCGGAGTGACGTTCCCGCTCGTGCTCTGCGGTCTCTGTCTCCCCGATGCTCTTCTGAACACGCCCCCCGAACCTGTCTGCTGCGCCGACTTTGCCTTTGCCGCATTGGCAATGAGCTCGGAGATCATCCCGTTGCTGCGGGTCTGTCAGCCAGGACGATCCGACAGGATCCAGGTGTGGACTCACTATGTCTGCGAGTCTTGGGTCTGGGCGTCTTTGAGCTGTAACAGCCACGCGAGCAGGGCGGAAGCTTGTGCAGAGGTCTCGACGAGGTCGGCTTGCATCGTCTTGAGCGACTCGATCGGCAAGAGGGAGAGCCGCGCTGTAAGGCCTCAGCACGGTGTTTCGGATCAGTCATGCGCACCGTGACTCACCCTCGTCGATCCCGCACAGGTCCTCTGCTCTCGTCGGATCCATCGCTGGTCGCTCTCCCAGCCCATACTTGCTCAACCCGCCATTGGTGCTGGGAATCGCACTCGCTGGGACACTCGCCGCGCCGTTGTTCACCTCTCGGGGTTTGCCCTTGGAGTCGAGCGAGCCGCGGCCGGCGCGGTCGGCCGAGACTGGTCGGGGACGAGGGGGAGGAGGGCCCATGGACGTGGTGATTCGTAGCGGGGGCAGGGCGGATAGGCGATGCGAATCGACCTGGTTTATCAGCATTGACCGCGAGTTTGGTGACGACTCGACACGCGAGGAAGGTGAGGATGAGCCGACCCACCTCGTCCAGATTGACCGGCACGCCCATCGAGATTAGGTGTTCCCTCCTCACTCTCGACCTCGTCCAGTCCAGCGGTTTCAGCATGGGCGGGGTGTTGAGCTGCACATAGGCGTCTCGGCTACGCTCTCAGCGACAGCACAGCGGGTCGCAGGGGTCCGTGCCCAAGCATCACCCACCTCGACTCGTCCACCATGATCTGTCGGAGACCGCCGACCATCCGAGGTGGTTCATCCGACATGGACCCGGGTCCACTGCTTGACGCGAACAGCGGCGCCAGCAGGTCTGTCAGCTGGGACAGCAGCTCCCCCCTAGGTGGGAAAGGCCGGAGCCGTAATGATTGCTAGAGGCGTCAGCCGGCGCCGCGTCATGACCGTATCCCTTCCCACTCACCCATCGCTCGTCGACCGGCTGTGGCTCGTGCGCAATCTGACCACCAAGCATGGCACCCGCTGCAGGCTCCTCCTGAGCCTCCTCAAAGTCCCCCTCCTCGAAATCCCCAAAATCGCCAAACCCATCATCCTCGCCTGCCGTTGTCGCCGAGACGAACCCGGCACCCCCACCTGAGCTCGGTCCTGCCGCCGGCTCGTCAAAGTCGTCGAACTCGTCAAACCCGTCGTCGGCTTCGGCGCTGTCTCCCAAAGCGGATGGTCTGGGTGATTCTGCTGCGGTCAAGGGCGGTGCCGCTTGGGGCGACGGTGATGATGTCTCGGCGACTCGTGCCGTGCTCGACTCGGCGAGTGGAGAGGTCGCAGAGCCGCTCGGCGCGGTGGCAGCGGGTCTTCCAGGTGATACTGGCGATGCCGGGTCGGCCGGTCGGGGCGAGGGGGGCGCATCGGCCCACGGGTCGGCGTCCATCGCGGCGAGAGAGGAGCGGTGTGAGGCGAAAACAAGGTCAAACGCCAGTAGGATTGACGTGATAGAGGTATGTCTAGTGACGCTGGACCGACGGAACCAAATCTCGAAGGTCTGCCGCGCGAAATGTGGCATCTGCCAATTCTTCTTGGATCTAGGTCGTTTCGGCGCGGATTGTGCGGGTCTATGCATGCAGAGGTGTGACCTAAGTGGTCCACGAGGGGTGGTGGACTCCTGTGAGGCGGATTCTGCGATCGGATGAGGCGCACAAGGCGGGACGACTGCGACTAGACCTATCACTCGTGATTGTGGCCATCCACTCTCCTCTCACCGATCCCGCCACAATCGTCACTTTCACCTGCATTACGCGGTTCCATGCATACCGACCCACGCTGAAGGTGCGGGCGTAGGGGTAACGGACCCCTGGGAACCCGAATCCTCGCTCGGAAAACCCGTGCATGGCCTGAAACCCCGCCCAATCGCCACATTCCTTCGACCCTTCCCCCCCCCCCCCCCTTCCCGCCGCTTTCACCGCCCGTTTTCGCCCCCACCACCTCCCCCCGACCCCGGACACCCTCCCAACCACCCGCACGCGTCCCCCGCACCCTCACGCACCCCGCCACGCGTTGTCCCATCGAAAAACTCGCAAACTCCACCCGGGAGCAAAAACCTTTTCACCCCCGGTCCGACTCGAACTCGTCTCGCTCCCGACGGCCCCGGGGAGTGCCCAGGAGGTCCGCGGACCTCGCAGGGGAGCAAAAAGCTGCCCTCTCCCAGAATCGAACTGGGGGCTAAGGATGCCAGGAGGATTCTCCCTCAAACATTAGTAGTATGAGACCTTCGCTTTAACCGACTAAGCGAAGAGGGCCGATCGACGAAACGGGCTAAATGGACTTGTTTATCACCTGCTGCTGTTTCTTTAGGCTCCGACGCTTCCTCTGGTCGTTTAGCGCGGGGCTTGTTTGACTGCCGGGCTTGCCATGGGTTCGGTACGGCCTCGCGATGAGGAGGAGGGGAGGAGGGGAGGAAGGGAGTCGTTTGATTGCGTAAGGCCCCCGTTCTGTGGCAGATAGTCGACGTATATCGCCTGCCACAACTCTTGTTAGCTTTGAGCGGTCCTCTGAGGGCCTAGTGGAGGGTATAATGGGCTGGTGATGTGGCCATAGCTTGGTATGGCCTCGCGCAGACGGGGAGAGAAGGGGGGAGGGCGTCCGGCGGTTGGGTGTTTCGAGGGGGACTACGGCGTGGAAACTTCCCAAAACTCACCGACGCTGACGGCAGGCTAAGAGGTACGGGCGCTGACCTCAGGTATCGCTTCTCTGGAAGTGGAAAATTGACGAATGGGACAAGAATAAGAGGAGACGAAAGAGAAGGGTTGTCTGGGATAAGACAGAAATGCACTCCGCACCTTCTCCCCGCTGACGTAATATGTCTGTTACGCGAGTGACTTCTCTCTGGCGAGTACCGTTGTTACATCCTCTGCGGTGCTTTCCTTGTCAACTTCCATGCATGTTGCAACAAGTCACTCAGGTGAGGACCGTTGTGGGGTCGAAGCATCGCATACTGATCAGCTCTCTCGTCCTTCTTCAGTGTATCCTGCTCAGCACCCCGACTCATCGCCCCATTCCCCTTGGTAATATCCTCCCTGTTCCTCGCCACCATCCCTCCGGATTCGTCCCAAGATGCCCTCATCGGAGGACAGCGGTTCTTCGACACCTGAAATTGACATCTCCATCATACACGACATCCGACCTGGCCTATTCAAGCCTCCCAGAAACAGCATCTCTCCTCCCCGTCCCCGCCGCATCAAGTCGTACAGGAGTATCCGTCGAGATGGGCGCGAACACTCCCCGGCAGAGCAGCAGTACTTCATCTTGGAGCTGCACCAGCGGCTTCTCAGAGTCATCGCGGACCGAAACGCTTTAGGCGAAGTCGAATCACCACCTCGCTACATCCAGCTTGCGAAGACACCCTTCAATTGGTCGCACTACGTCAACGTACCCAATGGCGAAGGAAGCGAAGGGATGGATCTGGACGACATGGACAAGTTGGAGGAAGAGAAAGAGAAGCTGTTCCAGATCCAGGTGAAGGCGCTCTTGGCGCTGTACGACACCGACCCCAACAAATTCTTCCGAGCCATTACCGAGATGAACAAGGAGGCGCGAGAGCTGACGGAGGAGCCGCGAGCTGTCGCGGGTCCCTCGGCGCAGGTGGTGGAGATGATACGCAAGGACGCAGCCGCCGGTTTGGATCCCTCCCAAGCAGCGCCCTCGTCCACCGATACGACCTCCGTGACAAACCAAAAGCGGCCGTTCTTTGCAATGCTGGAGGTACTCAATCTCACTCATCGCCTCCAACACCGCGATCCGGGTGGATTGCTCCGCCGTATCGCCCTGTGGCGATCATCCTCCAACGCAATCACGGAATCGGCGTTGAAGAAGGAGGCAGACCCAATTCTGGGAGACTCCACTGGAGAGGGAAGCCAAGGGAAGCCGCTCGGACCGACCACGAAGTCTCGACTACTTCCCGACCCCAAGCCTTGGGTACCTTTCGGCACGCCGTCTGCAAGTGATCGCCCGATCGAGAAAGTAGTGGAGACTCGGCCCCTTCACAATCTACGCACGGATCTACTTGATCCCAAGCGGACCGAATTCACAAACGACGAAATCCAAGCTTTGACCGCGGATATCAATCGAATTCGCGTGATCATGGCGGCCCGACAAGAGCTCGAGCTCGTCTGCAGGAGAGGCGGAGATACCGCTCCAGAAGTCGTGGGGCGGCTCAGCATGGAGCTGGACACGCCCGGCTTGGAACGTGCTTGGACACATCGACCTCGAGACCAAAGCGACCGGGATTGGAGGATGCAGATCATCAACCAGCTTTGCGAGTCGGGATCTACTTGGTCGGAACATCGCACCGCGGGCGAGAGGAACGACAATCGACCAAGCAGCGGCACTCGATTGCCTTACTTCCCTTATCAGATGAATCCACGTCCGGAAACCGGCGTCGAGGAATGGAGAGCGCGGCGAGACGATTTTGGGACCATCGACACGGAACGAGCGGCAAAGCGCTCTCGTCCGGTCTCTCTTCTCAGGCCGTATTGACGACTGCGAGGATATGGGAGGATGACGGTTGACCGGCGGCGAATGACGGAACATGTTTGCGGGACGAATTGGAGATGAAGACAGAGTGGAAGGCTGAGGTTCCCTGTGCGGCGCACAGAGAGGGAGAGACTACGTGTCGGAGGAATAGGGCCAGGCTGTGGAAACAAACGGGAGGAGCAAAGCTGCCTGTGCGCACGGGTGAAGGGGCCTGTATGTGGAACGACTAGGGCAAAGGAGTGAAGGTGGAGGACGAGTGTGAAGCTTCCGGTGAGGCGCGCGAGGAGGATAAAACCACATGCGGGAGGAACACGGTCGAGCCGTGGAGTCAAGGGTTCTCTGTGCGTTGGTCGAGGGGAAGGGCGCTTCTACTGTATGTACAAGCAGCATCGCGTGGAATACACTGTAGCTGTGAATTCGACTTGTTGTACCCCCTCGCTTGTCAAATGTCTCGTGTATGGAGCGCGAATTTGTACTGTAGTATCGAAGACAATGCATTTCCGAGGTCCTTGAACACTCCGCTCCGCCTGCTCGCAAGCTCTCGCACATCTGCGAGAAGACGAGCGGGTGCGCGGAAGGCTGTTCGTACGTACGACTACTGTTGGAGAGATGGAGAGGCGAAGGGATAGGTGGTAAAGTCGTGAAGCGGCAAACTGAGAGTTCTACTACAGCAGCATCTCGCCATCGCGAGAATCTTGACTCGTCACGTCACCTCGTGCCCTTCAATCACTGTAAAAGGACGCGGCGAAGACAACTTTGTAGCATACCGTACTTGTGCTGCTCATACTTCTTCCTTGCCCTGTTATCGACCCTCACCTATCCCGTCTCCTGTCTCTCTCATCATATCTGTCCCTGTCCCTGTCCCTGTCCCTCTCATCCCTCCTATCCCTATCTCTGCGATCATCCCTCTCCCTATCCCGATCACGCCGGTCCCTATCCCTATCCCTATCCCTGTCTCTGTCCCTCTCTCGATGCCGCTCCCTGCTTCTATCCCTGTCCCTCTCCCTTCGATCATCCCTCTCCCGGTCCCTCCTTGGGCTCCGACTCCTCTTCCTCGGCTCATCGAACACCATGCCATATCCCTCCCCCCGCCTATCTCCACCTCGACTCTCCACCAGCCCTTCCCCCCCCCCCCCCCCCCCCCCCCCCCCCCCCCCCCCCCCCCCCCCCCCCCGCCATACCCGCCCCCACCATCCGCCCTCGCTCCATACCCGTTATCCCGCGCTCCAAACCCGCCCCGACCCCCTCCGCGACCCCCTCCCGCTCCTCCTCGGCCCCGCCCGCGCCCCCGCCCAGGACCGGTGGAAACGAACGATCCGTTCATCTTGGCTACGGACTGGGAGAAGTCGACCCATATCCGTCGGTCGTCCACGAGTACGTTCTGCATCTTGAAGTACGCCTGACTCATCAGCACAGCCCGCAAACATGGAGATGAGGTCGCCAGAACGTCAAGGGCCGCAATCAATCGGGGGATCTGGGAACTGCTCCACGAGACACCATCCACATCGGAATGAAGTTAAGTGGAAGATGTCGCGCCTCGCCTCGCTCACCTGCTCTGCCGACTCTCGCTCGTCGAATTCGATGAACGCATACTGCAGACTATCCCCCGATTTCTTATCCCTCACAATCTCGCAGCTCAGGATCTTTCCGAACCGCGAGAAGATGAGCTCCAGATCCTCATCCGCCGTCACGGGGTTGAGCTTGCACACGAACAGGATGTTCTCGGGCGGGCGGACCGTCGCGAAGGGGATATCACCGATCATCTCGAGTGTGAGAGCGGACGAGGCCGCGGCGGTGCGTCGTCGTAGTGCTTCGGCTTCCTCCTCTGCTAGCTGGGCCAGGGGGTCTTCCTCGTCGGAGATGCGGACGACGTCGCGGGACGCCGCATCTGGCGGGCGGATGGGAGAGGGAGGCTCGGGAATCATATTGGGAGGATCGGGGAATGGGTCCTCTGCGCGAGACGATCAGCACGGTTCGCCTTGCCTCGAGTCGGCGCTTAGCCTCTCCTCTGTTCGCAAGGACAAGAAAGGACGTGCAGAGATGGAGGGAGGGCCTAGAGGAGCCTCTGGAAGAGATGTCGCCGTCTCGATTCGCAATAACAGAAGATAAGAAGCAAAAATGGAAAGGGGAAGTAGAGTCGCCTCTAGAAGTCCCCCCGCCGCCTCTGTTCGCAAGGGCCCGAGACAACGCAGACCTGGACGCAGGACCTAGAGCCGCCTCTGAAAGTTACGCCGCCGCGCTCACCTAGAATCTCGACGTGACGTATCCTGATATCCTGGAGCGGTCTCCCCTCTTTGTCCAAGAACGCATCGTTGATCCTGTCGAGCGTGTCGAGCCCCTCGATCACATGCCCAAACACCGCGTGCTTGCCGTCGAGATACTCGATCTTGTCCGCGAGGGTAATGAAGAACTGGGACCCGCACCCCGCCGGCTCGGTCGGGGCGACGGCCATGGAGACGGTCCCCTTGATGACGTGCTTGAGGGAGGTGCGGATCTCGGGTGGGAAGTATCGCGGCGGTGGGGGAGGTGGCGAATTGGTGAGTGAATGGAGGTAGGAGGAGAAGGACTCGCCGCCTGTTCCAGAGGCGGTCGGGTCGCCGGTCTGGGCGATAAAGTCCTTGGACACTGATAAGTGGTCAGCAACTACTCAGCCGGCTGAAATCGCGAAGGAGCCCTGCGCACCATTGAAGAACGCATTGAGCGCGTAGTATTTGACTTTGCAGAGCTTGAGAAAGTTCTCGCACGTCTTGGGGCACTTGTCCACCTCAAGGTCGATGACGAGCTCCCCAAGGGAGGTCTCGAGCATGACCGACATGTCGGGGGAGGGAGCCCGGCGTGGAGCCTGGCGTTGGCTATCGTTGAGCTCGGCTTTGCCCAAGCTGCGCCGGACAGGGCAGAAACAGTCGATGCCAAGTGTCGAGTGTCTAAGTGTCCAGTGTCCAGTGTCAACTTGAACCAGTTGCAAGCAACCTTTGAAATCGAGTGAGCCCCGCACTGCGAGGTGGCAAGGCGCGAGCAAGTGCCACATTGGTCCAAACGCCGAGAAGAATGGTTGGCGAATGATGAATTACCCAGCCAAGGCTTTACCATTTGGTTCCGCCTCTGCCGGCAGCTACGCGTCCCCCGCGTTCCCATTGACGCCACCGGACCCTCCCATCCCGCGACCGCTCCACCACTGGGTCGGTCTCGGTCTTTCCAGTCAACCAACACACAGCATCACTTCCCCTCCCTCCCTTTCCTTTCTCCTTCGTCTCGTCTCATCTCAAACCTTCTTACAACAAGTATCAGTATATCAGTATCCCTAGGGGCTCATCATCCAGCCCCACTCCTTGTCGTCTTCCCAACCGACTCGCCATGAAGCTTTCTGTACTTGCGCTCGGCGCACTGGGTGAGTGACGGTAGGACGGTACGGCTTGCCACCCACCCCGCACGCGTCGCGTCTTCGTATCCTCCTCACCTCGGGTTCGACACTGACTGACTTGCCTAGCCGCCTCGGCCGCTGCCACTCCCATCCGCATCATCACCTACTCCGAAGGTCCTGTCGACGCTTCGGTCTCACACCCTGGTGCTCTCGCACTCGCCAACCCCAAGCCGTGCGGGGGCAAACACCGTTCTCCCTTCCCCGGACCTCTCGGCGCGCTCATCTCGCGCCTCGGCCTGGGTCGTCATTCGAACGACAACCACCACGTCGATCAGAACGACTATGAGCTCTCGCAGGTGCGCGAGTCGATGGAGAGGAAGCAGCGCGTCGTGGCGGAAGTGGCCGAGATGATGAAGCATCGCGTCGAGGAGTTTGTGGGCGGCGCCAAGGTGGTGCCGGTTCTGGAAGGCGGCATGGTCCGGATCCTTCCTTTCGAGGAGGACGACAGTGCCGCGGTGCAGAGCCAGACCCAGACACACGGATGGAAGCACAAGGGCGACCACCACGAGCAGGACCACCACAGCCACGGCATGCACAGGTTCCACCATCGCCCTCACTCCTTTAGCGGAAGGTGGGTCAAACCGGAAATCCATTCCAAACCCCCTTTGAGTCGCCGGCTGACGCCAAAATAGACTCCACCGCGCTATGCGCAACCTCCGCCCCACCGAGGCGCTCGCCCTCGCGTTCGTGCTCGGCGCGGGTCTCGGCTCCATCATCCACTTCTGCTTCATGGTCCTGCTCCTCACTGTCCGAGGCTTCCGGTGCCGCGGGATGACCCGCGAGGAGCGTCGTGCGCGCCGACACGCCCGACGCGAGGAGAGGAGGCTGCGGAAGGAGGAGCGTCGCGCGGCACGCGAGGGTCGCCTCAGGCTCGAGGGCGAGGACAGCATCGTGAGGGATGACAAGGCGCAGGGCGAGGTGCTCCCTCCGTACGAGGAGGGCGAGGCGGTCACGCTCGTTCCGGACAAGGCGTAAGCTTGTGAAAGCATGTTGCCCGGTGGGACACGACGCGGTATCCTCTCATGCGGCGCGTCGCACCGATTTCGCATGGTTCGGTAGACGTAGCTCAGCAGATCCCGGCATACAATGCCATCCATATGTCATATGTCAGTTGTGCACCTGTCTCGCGGTGCGTGTGTCTAGTCGCTCCCATCCACTGCCGATCCATCGCAAAGATGCGTGTCCGACGCCTATGCGTACGGCAGCAGTTTCCGCAGCATCACGCTCTGGCACCGCCAAGATGGAAAGTTGAGTATTGGAGGATGAGAAGGAGGTATGCGCATAGCAGTCCAGGGGAGGCAGCAAAGAGGGGTTCCCAATCGTCAGCTGTGTCCAAGTGGCCTCGGCGCGGAGAGGGAGAGGCGCAGGGGACAGGCGTCTGCGCCTGTTTCCCCGTTCACTGTCCCGCCTCGCTCACCTGAGTCTTCGTTGCATAGGCGGTCTTGCCCAGGCGATTTATTCGCGAGGCCGAGAACCCAGTGTTGAGATGCTGTTTGCCCGCTTGGCCCTGGATGTGATCAGTACGGGTATGATGTGATATCAATCTTCGCCACGGCGACTAGGCAACTAGGCGACATGGTAGAAGGTATTCACTCGTTTCCACTGCGGCCGTCAGCACCGATCTCGTTGGTCCCAGAACACATCCTGCATCGAGAGGCACGAATTGAACAGAAGTGCGAAGATCGACAATTGTATTCAGTAGGAAAGATGCGTGTGCCAAAGCTAGACACGTCCACACTCGGTCACGCTCGCACTCACCAGTCCCGATGCGGTGGGGAAGAACCGCTTCTTGGTGCCACTATGTGACTTGAGCTTCTCCACAGGAGCAGAGGAAGAGAAAGGGGAAGCGGCGGGGAGTCGGGTCACTCGGGACGGTCCTGCGAGGGCGTTGGGCGAGGCCGTGAAGCAGGGGAGGGCGTGTGTTGGACGGGAGGGACCGGCGAGTGGCCTGAGGGAGCGTAGGAGGGACATTGCGCGGAGAATGTTGGCCTGGGATGGAGGGAAAGAGGAGACGGCTCATTCACTTCAACTTCTCTCGAGACGGTCGAAATCTCGGGACGTGGCGAGACATGGCGGGGTTGGCACCGTGGGAAAGTACCGCCCACACCCGTGCACGCGGTCACGTGAAAACGCCGCCACACTGGTTACGTGCCGTTGCGATTTGTCAGTATCGCCGTATCGCCGCTGCTGTTTGTGCCTCCACTCCACGCCGTGGGGTATGGCCCACTTAAAGCTGGGTTCTTTGTCTCTCGCCAACAACTCTTCCTCACTTCATCTTCACACCACTCCCTCTCACTTCGTAAGTCCCATCCGTCCTTTCCGTCCATCCATCCACCCAGACATCACCTCGTTGCTGTACATCCCACACTCCTCCGTCCCCTATTGCTCTGTCTCGTGCATACGCGTCGGCGCCGCTTGTGATGTATCATCCACATCCGGCTGACTCGATTGTAGCGGTTTAACCAAACCACCAAACTCATCAATCAACAATGTCTGGTCGCGGTAAAGGTGAGCGAAGCTTTCATCCACCATCACTATTCTGTCTGCTCTGGTTTTTCCGTGCCGTGCCGTGCCGCGCTGACCCCCGCAGGTGGCAAGGGTCTCGGCAAGGGCGGTGCCAAGCGTCACAGGAAGGTGTTGCGTGACAACATCCAGTGAGTGGGCCATGTTCTCCCATTGTACACGATCTCTCCGACACGCCGAGATTCTCCGGCATCACCACGCGGCCTACTCTGTGGCTCCGAGCAACTGCTGATCTCGCCTCAGGGGTATCACCAAGCCCGCCATCCGCCGTCTCGCGCGTCGTGGTGGTGTCAAGCGTATCTCCGGTCTCATCTACGAGGAGACCCGTGGTGTTCTCAAGATCTTCGTGAGTCGAAGCAACGAATACCTCAAGGTAGTCTTTCGCTGACGCTCGGATCAGCTCGAGAACGTCATCCGCGACTCGGTCACCTACACCGAGCACGCCAAACGCAAGACCGTCACCTCGCTCGACGTCGTGTACGCCCTCAAGCGCCAGGGCCGCACCCTCTACGGTTTCGGCGCCTAAGCGCGGCGCAAACCTGTCGGGCCGTCACTGCATCGTCACGATTCTTCGGAAGAGGTGCAGGGCCTCGGCGATATCGTTTGTGTGGTCGATTTGTAGTCGAGAGTGAGGTGTGGGAGCCATTCGTTTTTCGCTAGTTCTCTTGGCTTAGAGCCCGCGATGTATATGTCTCGCGATGACGTGGCGTGGCGTGTGGTGCATACGGGAGTGGTCTGAAAACGAGCCATCGCGACGGATTGACTGTGCGGGTCAAGATCGCGTCGCGTCCCTCTGGTGACGGGGGTGTAGAGGCAGTGCTGTCCGAGACCATTTCCACAGCCCGTTCGCTGCATGTCTCGCCACCCGCAGCGAGTGGGGTGTATATCAACCGGCCAGACCGATGACTCTGCTTTGGTCTCATGTCAGAACCGAGCGAGCAGCGGGCACCGTCCCGGATCCACTCCTTGTCGGTGTCAATGGATCGATAGGCTATTCTCCGCCTAAGTATTGTAGTAAGGTTCAAATACAATGCAATGCATACACAACCGCCTCGTGATTCTCCCCACGAATCACGGCTCTGTTCTCGGCTCCTTCTCCTCCTTGTTATCCTCATGTTTCGCCTCTTCCAGGCTCATCGCGATCGCCCTCGCGATCGCCGCCTCCTCATCCTCCTCATCATCATCGCCCTCTGCTTCAGCCATGAGGAAGTCGTCCCCCCCTTCTCCCCTGGAGAGTGCCATTGCGCGGCGGAGCATCTCCTCCTCGTCCTCCTCCTCAGTGTGGGGAATGGACGGGTGGTGGTCTGGCGGAAGCACGCCCGAGTCGCCTGGAGCAGAAGGCTCGGGGTGGGGGATGAATGGGTTGTCGAGTGGAGCGGTGAGGGATGATGGGAGGCCGGCACCGCCGGCACTGCCAGAGGAAGAAACGTGCTCGGTGATAGGGTGGGCGGGGCCCGCGGTGACTCCCTCGCCGACGGGGTGTTGTTGTCGCGCAGCGGTCTCGGCGGCTTCTTGCAGCGACATGCGGATGGCCTGGGGTGGGGTCGTCAGCGCAAGCGGTGACGGGGATACCATGACAGAGATGCCATGACGGGGATGGCAAGGAGAGAGTCGGACAATGGGAGGGAGAAACGCAATAGTGTAGGGGAATACGCAAGGACACAAGCGACGGTGCTGTGCCTATGCGTTCGGATCTCGTAACGCACCATGGCCAGCTCCGGGTCCATGTTCGGGTCAATCCCATCCTCCATGCCCTCGGCGCCACCCTCGGCAGTCGGCCGTTCCGGGTCGTACAGGATCGGCGAGGTGAGGATGATGTCGGACAGGAGGTGCGGTCCGGGCGGGACGGACACGAGGTGGCTGCGGCGTCAGCGGTGCGGGACGTAGAGCGAATTGTCAACTTCCGCCTGTGTGGAGACGGTACCGGCAAACATAGCCCAAGTGGTATGTCCAAGTGTGCTCTCCCGGTGATCTCCCGGTGATGCGGATTACAGCCGTGAAGCCGTCTTCGACAGATATACGAGGAAGTGGACGTGTGATGTCGGCATGGAGTCGTTACGACCACTCACGATTCCCCGCCTCCAGCAGCATCCACCAATGCCCCCAACTTGCCCTCATTCTCCATCCCCTCGTCCCCAAACACCACGATATCCACGAGCACGTTGTTCTTCCGCAGCTTCTTCCCGAGCTTGACCAGACTGTCCTGCGTGTCCTCGATCGGCGACCCGACAAACGCGACGATGCGCTGGCGCTGGTTCTTGTTCTCGCGGTGTTTCAGGGCGAGCTGGGCTATGGAGAGGGAGGTGGAGAAGTCGGAGATGCCCCCGATGGCGGATTTGCCGAGGGCGGAGAGGAGCTTGCCGAGGTCGTTGGTGGGTGTGACGAGGAGGGAGGGACTGGGTGAGCGGAGCGAGCGCGGCGAGCGCAGCGAGCATCGCCAGCGGAGCCAGCGGAGCCGGCAAGGGGGCGCAAATGAGGCAGGAGCAAGAAGGAGCGAGAAGGAGCGAGAAGCAGCGACGAGTGCGGCGAGGCGTCGATACCGCGGCGAACAGGCCAGGAAGGGGATTAGGACATCATGGTGTGGTGATTGGTGTGGTGGAAGGGTTTAACGTCGAGGCGCAGACGTCAGCCCCAGACCCTCCCATCCCGGTTTACGCCCCACTCACGACTTGCCCGCCATGGTCATGAGCCCAACGGCGCTCTCGGGGTTCGAGTCCGTCTTGGCTGTAAAGACAGTGGAGACGGCCTGGGCCTGGGCCTGGAATCGGGTCGGGGTGTAGTCGCCATTCCTATAGAGTCAGCCGGGCAGACGATCAGACGAGTAGAGGCTCACCGCATGTACTCGGAGTTGTCGAGCCTGAATGGGAGGTCAGCAGTTGAGACCGATTGATGGGGGTGCGGACGTAGACCGCGGCACATGAGCTAGCAAGTGATGCCGCTGAACACGGCGTGGGCCACTCACACAAGCATACACGACTCGAGCGGCATGGTGGGTGATGTCTCGGGAGGCAAGTGCCGAGCAGCTCGGGTTGTATGGTTCAGCAAGGCAGATATGACTGAAGCAACTGAAGTGGATGTAGGTGGCCCAGGACCAGCAGCGACGCGCAACCGCGGCGTCATTCCGGGGTAAGGTGCCACAAATTAAAACGCCGAGTCGGCGATATGAGACCTCAGCCACACTCCTCCCCCTAGGCCCGCGCGTCATTCCACCGCCCACTGCCCCTTCCCCTCCGGGCCACGCACACCCACCCCCCCTCCCTGTGCCCCCCTCCCCTCGCTCCGTCCCACCTCAGCCCCCCTCTATCCATCTTACATTCCATCTCCCTTCTCCACTTCTCCTATCTCTTTCTAACGCTCATACCACCTACCTCGCCGTCACCAGACCCTTCTACCAGCCTGTGAGTGACTCGTATCTCTTCCCTCTTGCACCCCGCATCCCGACGTCGGACCGAGAGCGAGCACATGGCGCACCGCCCCCTCCCCCCTCCCTCTATCCCACCTCACCATCCCTCGCGCGACCACAGCTCCGTCGAGAGGATGTCGTCCACTCCCACATCCCCCTTCGCCCGTTCTCACTCCCAACGTCCCCCAGCAAGCTTGGGCCGGATGGATGCGATGCTACACCCATCCCCCGCGCCGTTCCCAACGACGCCGATGGCGCAGGGCGAGCTACATCCAGGCGGTGCTTCGGTTACCAGCGTTACATTCTGCGCAGTCGATAGCACCGCCACCGCCCTTGTACATCGCATCCACCTCCTCACTGTCAGCTGGACCTCCTGCGCAGTCTGCCAAGCTGGTTTGCGCGGATGGCGGTGTCCGGACGGTCCACTCCACTCCACCGGGCAAAGGAGGCTTCCCTCCACCGCTCGGTCCACCTCTTACGTCCCTTGCTCATCCATCCTCCCATCCCACTCGTTCTCGCCACTGTATCTTTCCCAGGCAGCTGGAACACACGCTGACATTGGTTCTCCCGCATCGTAGTCTTGGATAAATCAAAATGTGAGTCAATCGTCGTTACCGCGTGGTGCGTAGATAAGGCGCTGACGACCCCGATAGGGAAGACGAAGGTGCGCTGGTGGAGCTTGGGAACCGGTAGGACATCTGCTGACGTTCGCTCTTCGTCCTGAGTAGTCGCCGCCCTCGTGAGTTATTCGCGTGCTCCCCGGATCCTGGCGTCCGCCAGGCATCTTGGGACCGGCGATAATCGACGAGAAACCCGCTGACGCCGACGCCCCAGGTTATCGACAATGGGTCGGGTATGTGCAAGGCCGGTTTCGCCGGTGACGACGCTCCCCGTGCTGTCTTCCCGTGAGTCGGCGCGGTCTCCTACGTGCAGCTGCTTCAGCTGGACTACCACGGGTGGTGCGCTGACCGCTCCAGCTCCATCGTCGGTCGTCCCCGTCACCAGGGTGTGATGGTCGGCATGGGCCAGAAGGACTCTTACGTCGGGTGAGTGCGACGAAGGCGTCTCAAGCTGCAAAGTCGGCTCGAAAAGTATTCTTGTGTCCTGTGCTCACGTGGCAGCGACGAGGCCCAGTCGAAGCGTGGTATCCTCACGCTCAAGTACCCGATCGAGCACGGTATCGTGACCAACTGGGACGACATGGAGAAGATCTGGCACCACACCTTCTACAACGAGCTCCGTGTCGCGCCCGAGGAGCACCCCGTCCTGCTTACCGAGGCTCCCCTCAACCCCAAGCAGAACCGTGAGAAGATGACCCAGATCATGTTCGAGACGTTCAACGCCCCCGCCTTCTACGTCTCGATCCAGGCCGTCCTCTCGCTGTACGCCTCGGGCCGAACCACCGGTATCGTTCTCGACTCTGGTGACGGTGTTACCCACACTGTCCCGATCTACGAGGGTTTCTCCCTCCCCCACGCCATCCTCCGTCTCGACCTTGCCGGACGTGACTTGACCGACTACCTGATCAAGATCCTCATGGAGCGCGGTTACCCCTTCACCACCACGGCCGAGCGCGAAATCGTCCGTGACATCAAGGAGAAGCTCTGCTACGTCGCCCTCGACTTTGAGCAGGAGCTCCAGACCGCCGCCCAGTCGTCGCAGCTCGAGAAGAGCTACGAGCTCCCCGACGGTCAGGTCATCACCATTGGCAACGAGCGTTTCCGATGCCCCGAGGCCCTCTTCCAGCCCTCGTTCCTCGGTCTCGAATCGGCCGGTATCCACGAGACCACCTACAACTCGATCATGAAGTGTGACCTCGACATCCGAAAGGACCTCTACGGCAACATCGTCCTCTCTGGTGGTACCACCATGTACAACGGTATTGGTGAGTACGGCGCGAAGCCCGCACAGCCCGCACAGCCGTACGGTGACTGACAACGGCGCAGCCGACCGTATGCAGAAGGAGATCACCGCCCTCGCCCCGTCGTCCATGAAGGTCAAGATTGTCGCTCCCCCGGAGAGGAGTGAGTGGAGTCATGGATGGCGCTTTGCCCCGTGTATGCTTGTCACTGACCCCAATTCAGAGTACTCGGTCTGGATCGGTGGTTCCATTCTCGCCTCGCTCTCCACCTTCCAGCAGATGTGGATCGCCAAGTCCGAGTACGACGAGTCTGTGAGTACCGCACGTTGCATCTGGACAGCTCCGAGCTGTTTGGCCTGGAAACCGCCGTGCTAACCTCTACCTTTCCAGGGCCCCTCCATCGTCCACCGCAAGTGCTTCTAAGCGGTCACGGCGGCGCAAGCGACGGCGGGCAAAGGCGACACAGACGCAGCGGGTTCGGTTCCGGATCCATCTTTCTTTCGTACTCGTCCTCTTACAAGAATGTGGAAATGAATTTATGCCAGACGGACCGACGGACCGACGCAGCGCGGCGCGGCGCATCAGGGGTTGACCAAACACGGATGTGGAGGATATGCTCAGACCTGAGGGATACTGAGGTGTCCGGAATCAGAGCTTAAAAAAGACCGCGAGTCGATGTCGTCTTAGTTCATCTCGACCGCGGCGCGGTCTTCAACTCCAGTCCAAACGGAGAGTAAGTCCACGTGATAACCATGGCGCTGGACAGATAGCCCCGTGAGCCAGTGAGCCCGTGAGCCCGTGGTTTAAACCAGGCAAGATGCATGCAGTGTACTGGTCGTAACGCGCTCTACAGTTCCGCCGGGGTCGCCACCAGGGTCCTGCTCAGACCTCTGGCGAACTCGCCGGTGTTTCCTCCGGCTGCGATCAGACTGGCAATGAAACCCTCGTCGCCTACAGAGCGAAGACGCGTCAGCGCAGTCTCCTGGCTTCGGACTCGCTCCATCTGACCGGGTAGCGAGTGCCAATGCCCAACGGCGGGGGTATCGAAGAACGAGGGACGAAAGAACCAAGACCGAAGCCAGAATCGACGCCGTGTGGACTCACCGGTAGCTCTAGACCAGCCCTTCCTCGCTGCTAGCTCAAACATGCCTGTCGCTTCCGCCGTACTCAATCCGTCCACGTCGATCTTCTCGAGCGCGGACGCGTGGGCGTGATGCACCGCCTCGAGAGGGGTGTAGGGCGTGAGGGGCTGAGTAGTCGGGAGGGAGAGGGCCGAGGAAAGGGTCGGGGTGAACGGGTAGGAAGGGACAGAGTGGGATAGGGAAGTGAGGATGGCGCCGGAGGTCTATGGGTGGTAAGCGTTTGCACGATTGACGGTCGCGTCAAGACAGGGGGGCTCGGCCGAAGTAGAAGCGAGAGGTCACGCGGATTGGAAGGACGGGGTACGTGGGGGCCAACATCGATATGCCGAGCGGAGAGACGAAAGCGCATGGGATGAACGGCCCGCGAAGGCAGAGCCGCGAGGACGCATCGATCCGGGCGAGGGGGGACGGAGAGGTGACGTCGCTATTGGAACCCGGGACTCGCACTCACGAAGGGTTTCCGCCCCGCGATCAGGTCGAGGAACAGCAGAGGCGTGCTGAGGTGGTACGACTCGACTGGCTCGTCGTCTGGCGTGCGGTAGGCCGAGCGGGAGAAGAGCGTCTGCGCCTCGTCGATAGCGACGAGCAGCGGGTGTCTGCAGCGTCAGCAGACTTTCCATCGACTCCTCGCCGCATGGACGATGACGGATCCAATCATGTTGATCCAATCATGTTGATCCAATCATGTCGATCCAATCATGTTGGAGAGACGCCATGTCCTTCCGGCACACGCAATCGGAAGGATATCGGACCGGAAAGGGCGACTCGGCTCGCGTCACTCACTCGCTTTGCTGCGCCAACGCGCCAATCACAGCGTCCAGCACACCGACCGCGACATCCTCGCTCCGTCCCAGCTTTGCAACCTCAGCAAGGTTCGTTCCCTGGGACACCTCCCTCCCGTCCTCAAGCTTGACGCTCTTGGGGAGGGTGACCGAAGCCAGGGCTTCGGCATTGACGGAGAGGAGCTGCCCGAGGAGCTTCGAGGCGAGGGCGGGCTGGTGGAACGTAGAGGTGCTGGGGGAGTAGCGGTACGGTGAGGACGAGTTGATCCATTCCGAGGCTACGCAGAGGCGGGGTGTGAGCGGTTTCTCACGTGTCACTGGCAGGTGATGGTAGCGAGATAGCAGGGAGTAGCGGTTGATCGAGGCTGGATACAGGAGAGCGGAGTGGAAGTCGACTTCTGGCCAGTAAGACTCGACTCACCGTGCGGCACGTAGAGCACGATCCAGCCCGATTCGAGCGCATACGAAGCTGTCTGGAGCAGAAGCGTCGACCTGCCGCTCCCCTTCTCGCCCGCTGAATCAAAACGTCAGCAGCTATTCAAGTCCCCTTCGCACCGCCAGTCTCTCAGCGGCGGCGCTCAAAGGGGTGGATGCCAGCTGAGACGCACCAAGCACCCATTTCGCCGCCTTCTTGCCGCTCTTGATACCGTCCAGCCTCTGCGCCATGTCGAGGGTACATTGCCTGACCACGCTAGTGGGTCCGCCCGGCGAATCCAGGTCCTTGGACAGTCTCCGGGGGAGACCGAATGCCCGGAGCTGCTCGATCGTCTGGCGGGGGAACGTAGAGGGTCGGCCGACGTTTGAGGCGATGAGGGATTCCTGGGTGTGTCAGCTAGAGTCCAACATGTGACACAGCACAGATGCTGCGAAATATGAGTGGAAGGCAGCTGATCACGTACCGGGTGGAAGCGGACAAAGTCGCCTAGGTCTGGTGGTGGGCGAGCCTCGGCATAGCGCAGAGTGATGTCGCTGGCCTATACACCGTCAGCCCATCGCTCAAACGACACAGCTATCACCACAGTGCCGAAGAAGCCTGGGAAACACGACGACAACTCACCCTGCCTCCGCTACCCGACTTTGCGGCCGGGGGCTTCTTGGCGAAACTGCTCGCCTTCTTCTTGGCCGGCGCCTTGGCTACGACGGGGCGTCAGCGACTTTTTCAGATTGGAAGATCACGGCTCTGCAAAACGGAGTGCAGCGTTGGATCATGAGTAGAGGCAGGCTATCACGATCACTCACGAGCTTTGCCCTTGGCCGCAGCAAGGAGAAGACTGGAGGCCGCGAAGCCTCGGGAGGATGAGGGGGCGGTTGCCGCGGCTACTGTTGCTGCTGCCCGGGCGGCGGATGGACGAGGCAGGAGACTCATCGCGAGGAAGTGAGGACTGCGCTGGAGGGTGTTGAGCGTGTACTCTGGACGTTTCAAGAAAGTGTAAAGAGCAGTAGCAGGAGAGTAGACATTTCGGAGAGACGACGATGAGGAGGATATAAATCCACGTCAGAAACCAAAAGATGGGAGGGTGAGCATCCGTGCCTGGCAAAAGTTCACAGTCAAAGTTGTCCGGCTCTCTCTCTCTTGACTTGTCTACATCTCGTTCTTTGGCCGACTTGCGATCCCACCAAAGTAGTCTCCCCCGCCATGGCCCGCGCAGGCCCCTCCAAACCCGCCTCATCAGGCTCTTCAAAGCCATACGAGCGTCCCACCCAACCTACCAAAGGCAAAGGCAAATCGAAGGACCTGTCCGGGTCGCTCCCCTCCCGCGTGACGACCAAGGAGGTCAACATCGGCGCCCCGGCTCAGCTCGGGCAGTCCTCCCGACGCGGAAAGAAGGCGTGGAGGAAGAACATCGATATCACCGCGGAGGAGGTGGCGCTGGAGCAGGCCAGAGAGGAGGAGAGGGTGACTGGGTGAGTGGACTCGCTTCTGGGGCTGAGTTTGGCTTTGGTTCTGGCGGGCTCTAGATAGCTGGGCACGTAGAGGAACGATAGGATCCGTGCTGACAGATGAACAGCGGGAGATTGACCGACAAGAAAGATGGCGAACTCTTCACGATCGATGTGGTCGGTGATGTCGAAGGTGTGTCCGACGCGTATCTCGTTGACGCTGCTCCTTTCCCTCCAGCGACTCGTGCTAATGCTTCCTTGCGTAGTTGCCCAGAGGATGCGCCGAGCGCACAAACCCCTCCGATCCCTCGCTGTTCTATCCGAGCGCTCCGCTGTCCCATCCCTCACTTCGCGCGTCAACTCGTCGTCTGCCTCGTCTTTACACAAGCTCAAGCTCTCTCCTCACGAGAAGGCCCGCCTGCGTCGGATCGCGCGCAAGACGGTGATTGCGCCTGACGGAACTGGGCTTGGATCCGCGGACATATCTGTCGTTGCTGCCGCTTCGCGCGTGTTGCGCGATGCTTGGGGCACTCCGGCTGAGGCTGTGGAGGGTCCTGAGGGCGGGTTCGGCGAGGAAGCGATGCGGAAAGTCGAACCGAAAGCGCCCATCACGCTACAGCGTCAGAGGGAGATTCGTCGTGCGCAGGTCGAAGAGGGATTAGTGGTCGAGGTGCCCGCGGCAGGGACGTCTTATAACCCCAGTCAAGAGGCGCATGAGAAGCTGCTGGAGAAGGCGGTGGAGGAGGAACTGGGCAAGCTCGCTGGCGAGGCGAGGGAGGAGATGCGTGCCGCGATCCTCGGCGAGGTGGTTCAGGCCAGGAAGAACGCCTCGGCAGGGGAATATGCGCCGGGGATGACCGTCGGTCCTGGGGACGTTGACGAGGACCAAGAGGAGGACGAGGAGGACGATACGGAGGCGGCAGTGAAGAAGACGACCAAGCGCAAGACCCAAGCACAGCGAAACAAGGCTGCTCGGAAGAAGGAGCTCGCCCGTCTGGAGAAGATCGCAGCGAGGGAGAAGAAGCTCCACAAGTCCATTGGTGGCGTCTCGGGCCTCAAGAAGCTCGCCGAGCAGCGCGCGAAGGAGGCGGCAGAGGCGGAACGCGCCAGGAGGCTCGCGAAGAGGGAGAAGGAGAGGGTGGGTCTGGAGGGAGGAGAGAAGGTCGGGAAACATCGCGTCAAGAAAGCCGATGTGGCGGTTCAACTTGGAGAGGATCTCGCAGAGTCGCTCAGGCAGGTCAAGGTGGGTTCAGGCGGGGTTTGGGGTCATGGTCCGCTATCACCGTGTGCTGATACATCGCTACACAGCCCGAGGGGAACCTGTTCAAGGACCGCTTCCTGGCTCTGCAGAAGCGTGCGCTCATCGAACCCCGTGTACCTCAGCTGTACGTTGCCAGTCGCTTCCTCGCCCCGTCGTGTCGAGCCACTCGATTGCTGACTCCGCTCAGACCCAAGCGCAAGGCCCGCAAGCTCAAGGAATACGAGAAGCATGCGTACAAGCGTTTCGAGTGATCGCTCGGCAGCTGGTGTGTCAGCCGTGTATATTCGCCGCAGCTTCCGCTCTTGTTGGGCACATTCCGTATCTGTTCACGATCCCAACCTGTGGCCGGCCGCTTGGCTTCGCCCCTACGCGAGACATACCAACATATGCATCATGCGATATTGATACAATGCGCAACGACTCCGTAACCAATTCCCGTCTTGAGAGGCGTCTGTCTACTGCGCCCCCGTCCCGTCCGCCTGACCCCCGCCCTGGCCGTCCCACGCACTCGACAAGAAGTCCAACATGTCCTGACCCATCTCCCCGCCCTCACCCATCATCCCGGCAAACAGCGCATCAAGATTGAGCTGCTCCCCACTCTGCATGGCTGACCCACCGTCCTCGGCTTGCTCCGACGAGACGAACTGGGCAAGAAGCGCCTCGATATCAACCTCGCCATCACCCTCCACCCCACTCGTGCCGTTCACGAGTTGCGCCCCATCCGTGCCGTTCCCAAACGCCGTGACTGGGTCATTGGCACCGTTCGTGCCGAGCACAGAGAAAGTCGTGAGGGTCGCGTCCGACATGGGATCGATCGGCGACGTGAGGAACATGCTCGAAGGTGAAAATGCGTCTTCCCGCTTCACGTCGACTGTCGGACCATTCACAGCTTCTTTGGCCGCCGCGCGCGTCGCGCGGCGCGGGGAAGGCTGCGGCGGAGGACCCTTGGCCTTCTTCCTCCGAGGGGATCCATTGGTGGCCCCGCTGACTTGAGAATTGTTCGACGCGGATCCATGACTTGCTGGCTGACCGTGACCATTGCCGTTGCCGTTGCCAGGATTGCCAGTGCCATGCGGCTGTGGATCAGAGTTGTGGCTGTGGCTCTGGCCTGTCGAGTGAGTTTGCGCCTCGGCAGGGCGATGCCGGCGAGGTGAAGATCGCACGCCTGAGGGCGGGTCGTCGAGCTTGACCCGCTTGTCCGCTCGCTCCGGCTGGGCATTCCAGACTTCGGCTGGACGCATACGCTTGTGCTTGTTGAAATAGAGGCCGCACTCTGGGACGCCGACAATGAGCAAACACACCTCGACATAACCGTTTGAACATGATCTCGCAGATTTGCGACCGTCTCGCACACTCACCGTTGCACACCTTGATGTTCTGCCCATTCTTCATCGTCTTGTGCCTCCACACATCGCTCGTCGTCGTCCCGCAATTATGGCAGCCCCCCGTCTCGGTCTTTTGCACGACCGACGAGTTCGGCGTCGCGAAATCCGAAGTCGCCGGGGATGCTTTGGTATCACCTTGATTCTGGCCCGACCCGGATGAGGTGGAGGTGCTCGCCTGTTCTGGCCGGAAGGACGGCGGGAGCTGTGATGACGGAGCTGATTTGAGGAGTCGGAGCAGGGCTGGATTGTTGACCAGCTGTTTGGCCAGTTCGGGAGACATTTTGGCGTCAGATCGAAGGAGGGCGTGGAGAGCGGCGCGAGAAGGCGTGGAAGGTGGAGGAGACTCGGGCCGTGGTGCGGGGGGAGGAGTGACTTCGCGAGAGGATCTGTCGGGCTGAGGAGGCGCGGAGGATTGTCGGGCGGGTATGGGAGGTTGTAATCGCGCTTGCTGCTGCGGTGGTCGTTGCTGTTGTGCCTGGAGTTGTGGTTGAGATTGAGATTGGGACTGCGGTTGGGAGAGGTGACGTGTCGGCGCTGTCGGCGTTGCTGTACCTGTAGCGGAAAGAGGAGGGAGGGACGATTGCCGTTGGTCTGCGGCCGAAGACGGACGCGAAGTGCCTTGGGCAGACGACGAGGACATCATCGGGATGGAGCTTGATGGGAGGGGAAGGGATGATGGGGGCATTGAGCTGGGTTGAGAGCGCTGAGACGAGGTGGACGACGGTCGTGGTGGTGCCGAGGCTTGAAGAATCGGGGACTGTTGAGACATCGCGGCGTGTTGAGGCTGAGGGATGCGTAAGGGCGCTGTGGGTGGTTGTTGCTGTGAGTAGGGGTAAGGAATGGGATTGGGGTTCGGGTGCAGCTTCGGCAGTTGATTGCTCGCTTGCGGAAGGTCTATCCGCGGGGGGACCTGGACCTGCTGCGTCGACCTGACAGGTGGTCGTACCGTCGAAGGACCAGCGATGGCGCCGTTCCCCAGCTGGTGAGAACCCATTGCAGCAGCAGTATTTTCCTGCCCCGGTCCTCGCGCCACCATCTCCTCAAACTCCTTTCTTCCCTGCGCCACCTCCCTCCCATCGCTCATCACCAACTTGAGACTCATGACCACCTCCAGCCCCCACCCTTTCCCATCCGCATCCTCGCGTGTGGAGGTACCCTCCCGCCCACGCTGAGCGGCAGCCACGAGCCCCTCGAGCCCTCCTGATCCGTTCCACGCAGACGACGCGAACTCGTATTCCCTCACCAGTCGGCCCCGGACGAGGGTCTTGCCCTGTTCGGGCTCGTGTAATGCCCAGGAGAGGAACCCCTTGCCCGTCCAGGTGGATGATGAGGATGGGTCGGAGGACGCTGGGGACGTGGTCGTGGACGTGGTCGGGAAGGGTCGTTGGGCGCGAGGTCGCTGCAAGGGGTCTAGGTTGTAGACTGAGAAGTCGTGCGTGGAGACGTTTGGGACGCATTCGGGACTGCCCGACGTCAGTGAGTGTTACAAACACCCCCGAGCACTCGTAAACGCTTTGCGACGATTCGAATGTTTTGGAAAAGCTATCCGTCACGCCGATGCCAACGCCTCTTTCACGTACCTCGCAAAGCACACGCCCCACGCAACACCCTTCAAGTAGCAACTACCAAGCCCTCCCGAGCTGTCCTCGCCAGACAGTGGCGTTGCGGGGTGGACGTAAACGTCGTGCCGATCATTGAGTGTCGTGAGGTACGACTGTGACGAGTTGTCGAGCGAGTACAGGACCTTGACTGGAGGGAGCGAGAAGTCAGCCACGCGCCAAACTTGAAACTGGACAGCGCGTGGTCGGTGCGTTGATGCCGGACGGAAGGACTCACTTGGCAGAGAATGGATGCGGCCCGGTGATGGAGGCATGATCCAGATGCTAGACCTGAGTGGCCTGCGCGGTGTTGTGGGGGGAATGTGGAAAGGTAGAAAGAGAGAGAGATGGAACAAGAACAATAGGGATGGAAGCGAGGCTGGCGTCGGAATTTGTTTGTGACCCGACAGACAGGCGCGTCGCTGGGCGCCGACTGGAATCGAATGACGTCGGACCGGGGGATAGGTAAAATGTCCACATCTGTCTCTACATCCCGCTCTCCTCATCGTCTATGCATCCAGCAACTCATCTTCTCAACCTGGGTCCTCACTCACCATACATGACACCCACATAGCTACTGTTGCCGCCCGTATCGACTCTGCTCGAACAAACCCATCCGAAGACGACGCAACATGAACGTCCGGCCTCCCGGGCCCACATTGCGCTGCAAGACTCCTCGGTTCTCGCACCACTCCCTCGCCTTCTCGCCGTTCTTCGAGAACCGTCTCGCCGTTGCGTCTGGCGCGAACTTCGGGATAGTGGGGAATGGGAGAGTACATATCCTTGAGGTCTCGGAGGGGGGTCTCGGGGTGGCCAAGTGGTGAGTGCGCGGAAGGTGATGGTCGCGTGAGGTTGGATCCCCAGGGCGCCGACGGGGTCACGCTGACCAACGAGCAGGTTTGACACCCAAGATTGTGTGTACGATGTAGCGTGGAACGAGCAGCACGAGTAGGTCGGTGGTAGCAGACGGCGCACAGGTGCGAGCGGCAGCTGAGGGCGTTGCAGAAATCAGGTGCTGGCGGGGTGCGGTGATGGCGGCTTGCGGCTGTTCGACATCACCCTCGAGGCGAGTGGCGAGCTTCTCTTCTGCACATCTGAAGAGACCGATTCCTCACATCATCCCTCTCGCAGCTGAGAGTCTCGTCGCTCGAGCTGACCACGGACACTGCAGCGACTGCCCGTCAAGATCTGGCACGAACACTCCGCCGAGATCATGTCGGTGGAATGGAACAATCTCCAAAAAGACACATTCTGCACTGCGAGCTGGGATCAGCACGTCAAGATTGTGCGTGCAGTGCTTCCTATCGTCCTGTCCTGTTCCCTACCACCCATCCTTCATCCACCTGGCCTCCGTAACCCATACTCCGCCCTCTTCGTGGCTGGCCTGTGGCCTGTCAACACGATCCCGGCTACTTCTGGACCGGACCGGTGGCAATCATTCCTGTGGCTCTTTTGGGCTGTCGCTAACAGATTTGTGCGCAGTGGACGACCGCTCGGCAGACCTCGCTCGTCACAGTCCCCGCAGGTGAAGGGCAGATGTACGGCGCTTCATGGTCTCCACATACCCCTTCCATGCTGGCTACATGCGGCGCCGACGGGTTTCTGAAGATATATGACTTGCGGACGGGCGATCCCTCCAAACCCATCCAAGGCTTCAGAGTGAGTCGATGCGGCATACAGTACGAGTACATCGTGCTGGAGGATATCTATGCGTGAATGTGTCGAGCGTCCCTTGTCGCAAGACGCGGATCGACCCGCTGACAGCACCCAGGCTAGCCCTACCGAGGTGCTCTGCTGCGACTGGAACAAGTACGATATCAGCACCATCGCCACGGCGAGTAAAGACAACGGGTTGAGAATATGGGACATGCGAGCAGGCACTGCGGTCTGCGATACCGACTTCAAGGGTCACACCATGGCAGTGAGGAAGGTCCAGTGAGTGCGACTGCGACGGATCAGCTCGTTTCTTGAGAGTATGGACCAACCGCGCGGTCCCTACCCAGTATGGGCCCGATCCGCCTTTGGTGGATTGCGGATTCGGGATATCGGATTGCGAATCACCCCCGCTTCCGGTGTAACAGAGATGCAGCTGAACCTTTCAGGTGGTCGCCACACCACCGAGACATCCTCGCTTCATCAGGCTACGACATGACGTGCAGGGTGTGGAACCGGACGCGACCAGCTGCGACGATGGTCCACACGGATCATTCCGAGTTCGTCATGGGTCTAGGATGGGCGCTGTTCGATCCGGGACTACTGGGCAGCTGCGCATGGGATGAGGAGGTGCATCTGTACAGAACGTGATGTAAGAATGCGTGTTCATTGGTGGGAACTGAAGGCTTGTGGCGATCATAGTCTCGAGGCCGTCCTTGTACCGTGACCGTGGAGAGGCATACTCGGGCTGCCCAGCGTACGTGGAAGGTGCAGGTAACGTTTAACGATACGCTGGCGTGACAGCGTGACTCGTGTCGCGCGTGTCCCAGAGACTTTCCAAGCGCGTGAGCTCCTCAGTTGTAGCTGGCTGCCATTCGTATTTGGTCACAAGCGGACGGGACGGTCTCTCTTTCCCATTGCTCGCCTTGGATCCATGCTCACTCAAGGTCAAGGCCGAGTGGTCGTCGTCAACAGGCTTCTCCGACGCGAGGTCCGCGGCTTGAATCCTGGTTATGAACGATGAATCTTCCAAGTCTGGTGACGAGTCTCCGAACGACAGGCGGAATCGCTCCATTGGCAAAGACGTCTTACCCCAGGTTGAAGGACAATGGTCGAAAGAGGTCTTTTCGAAGATCTCCTTCCAGCTCTCCGCGTTCGGATGAACATCACTCGGCAAGAGATCGACCGGCCGGGGGTCCGGAACCGCTGAGGTCGCCGCCGAACACGCCAAGAGAGCTGCACTCACCAAACTCAGACGCATCTGCCGGAAATCGTCGCCATTGCGAAGATGAGAGGTGATATACATTGCCTCGCTATCAGGAATCGTCGCTTTAGTCACAACGTAGTGGGAGACCAAGGTGTACTTCACGCCGACTCCCGAATCCTGTTGCTCGAGGTCTTGCAGCAGTGCGCCTGGGCCATGTTCGACCCTGGATTCCTGGCATTGTGAGGAAGCCTCCTCTGTCAGCGTGACCCCGAGAGTCCAGATCAGATCACGACTTGTCTACCTCATTGTGACGGTCAAGCGTCATTGTGACAGTCGACATGCAAGAGAGCGAGGAAAGAGCGCCATAACATGTTCGACTCATGCGTACTCACAGTAATGAGGAGGAAACGAAGAGACATTATGCAATCAGGTGGAAGAGCCGCGTCTTGTGGAAATTGATATGTATTGTATGTAGAGTGCAGGTACAGTACTCGTACATGTAGGTTGGGGGTGTATCGGTACTTGTAGTGCACGCACCTGTCGCCGAATTGCCCATCCCAACTTGCCAGAGCCCCAATGCTCCTTTGCCCGCCACTACACTGCCGCTTCGGACAAAAGAGTGCCGCACCCACGACCTTTGACCTGCCTCCTCTGTTCTGTCTACATTCAGACTTCGCTGGGACAGCTGCAGCTGCAACATCTGCGGCTTCTCGTTCGGGCAAACCCACGGCATTGTCCAGCACGGGTTCTGATTCGGCTCAAGCAAAGTCGCTTGTCGAGTACACCCAGTTTCCAGCATCATGTGTCCAAACAGACAATTCTTGTACAGTACTGTACTCGTACAGGATAATGCACGGGTCAAGCGTGACGATCAATCTTGCGCAGCTTCCTTGTACATAGATCGCACGCTTTCCAACTGTTCCCGCGTTGCTCGCCGCCACTCATATTTCGTCTGAAGTAGGGTAGACCGTTTCTCAGAGTCGTCGTCGCGGATATACCCGTTGTCTTCCACTATCCAGAGGGTAGAGTGCTCCGCACCTGACGCCTCCTTTGCCGCGCGCTCGGCGGCAGTCCATCTGGTGATCATGCCTTCGAAGGCTGGGCCTGGACAAAGACTTGTAAAGCTCAGGCGATACCGCTGGATCGGGGTAATATGATCGTCGTCAGAGGACGATTGATGATCGCCTGACGTCTGCTCGAAGATCCTAGACCAGCTCTGCGCGTTCGGGTAAACGTCAACACCCGGACGGGAGCCGAGCAGTGCCAGCGTCCCCGAGGCCATGGATGAGAGTTCCAATCTTCTTTGCATCTGCTCGATAGATTCGACATCAGTCAGGTGATGAACCTCTTGCTGCGTCTGTCCATTCACGGTTCTCTCGGAGACAACGAAGTGCGAGACCAGCGTGTACCTTGCCGAGAATAGAGGTAGTTGAGTATCCGTCAGAATTGCGCCCCGATCATAATTTGCAGATGGGTAATCCTTCGGCGAGGTAGCCTGTAATGTTAGAGAGAAGGCTAGGGCATGTACATATAGTATCAACAGAACGAATGCGTCAGCGGTGCATTGTCGCAAAAGGCGCTCTCCCGAGTCCAGACCACTTCGATATCTGACGGAGTTCGCGTACTGTAGCTCGTGGCAGGGGTGTCATTCACTCACCGTAACGAGGCAGTATCGGCTCGGCATACTGCGACCCAGATGATCAAGGCTCCCGTGTGCAGAGGTCTTGCGTCGTAGATGCGGTAATCGTGGAAGGGGGGATATGCGGCTGCTTCAATCGGAGCTGTCTATATGTACAGGTTGTATGTAGGATCTTGGGCATGTGCGAGAATCACACTGTAGCGTCGCAAAGAGGCTCCGAACCGCAAAGGACGCTCGCTGCATCCTTTTTGACCACCCGCCTCCATTGTGTCTGTTCAGCTCCGACCAGAGACAGGTATGTAGAAGCGAGTCGTTCCCCCAGCCTATGTGGTCCGGCACTCGCCAAGGGACTTTGAAGAGTCCTGCTAATCGGGAGCACGACCGGGAATGGCCGAACAAACGGGTTTCCAAGGTCGTACATCAGCTAGTGGCCAAACTCTCGAGCTCGAGCTGCAGTTGTAGGAGCGAGCTTGCATACTCGTACTGTAGTCCATATCGTCCAAAATCGTTGCATAGCTCAGAGTGTGCCGGTGCGGGGTTTCTACAGCGACTCGTACATGGAGTCGACTTCAGCGTCACGCCCTACTTGTACTGTATGCCTCGTGTCTGCCGCCCTTACTCGAGGCGAGTCCGGCGTCTTCGGTGGAAACACGACGTGGTCCCCGTCGTCCTCCCTCCATTTGGATCTCAGTTTCTCCACGTCGCTCCTTGCCACTGTCCGCCACTCGTACATAGTCACCAGTGGGCCGCCGAATTTCCTGCTCCCGAGCTCGGACAGCCACAAATGAGACTGTGCCCCGTCACCGGGCTGATCAAAACTTGGGGGCGGCAGGCGGCGAATGGCACTCTTGGTCTGCTGCTCCTCCATTGTTATTCACCCAGCTCTATTGATTTTGAACTCCGCCGTCATGTCAACGTGCATAGCAAGCTTACAGTATGTATACTGTGGCGCGATATCGCGGATAGTGGTTAAGTGGTGCTACAGTAGGTGTATTACAGTACACGTAGATCTAATGACTTGCGCAGAAACGAATGCATTATGAAGAATACAGTAGAATGCGTGAGGTACTTGTCCTGTACTCGTACTGTATCATGAGAGAGTGTGCGTATACGTAGCGTCAATCGGTAGTCTGCAGCCACGACTCGACAGACGCCGCGCCACCTTGATCAGTCGCCTGTTGAGGCGCAGTTCCCCAGCTGCTGGTATTCGCGACCACTTCACCCAGCGTCCTCTCGGTGAGATCAACGACCGTGATTGTCGCATGGGTAGGCAAATTGTCAGAGGAGAAACTCAGTGTCACGGTCTTCGGCATGGCTGTGTCGAAAGCGGTGATCAACTGCCTCAAGTCGGTTCTGGGCAGGTTCCAGCCGCCATCGGAATCGTACACGGGCTGGCCATCTTTGACCGTCCTAAAGCAGTGCGGCGCGTCGGATCTCAGCTGCCCGCTCTCGAGCTGGTCAATGAGAGAAGCCCACACGGAGCTGCCTCCGCTCGCGATCAAGGCATCGCCTTCCTGCCCCTCGGAGAACGAGTAGGCAATGTTCTCGATGGGCGAAATCCACTCGGCCAGGAGCTCGTTGGCGCGAGCCCGGCTTGGGATGCGGAAACAGAGGGACGGGTGGAAGCTCATCACCCAGTAGGACTCTTCGTCCCGCCTAGGGCCTCCCTTGACCTGTACTTTGATTCAGCCTTGCCCAGCTGCACACCCATTCGCATTGCTGTACGGTGAAATCCACCTGATAACACGCCGGACACTCACGGTAACGAGTTTGGAACCATATCCGAAGCTGGGATGGGGCGCGCTCGAGTTGGCTGACATGATGACACTTTGAACGAGGTGTGATAGGTGTGTATGGAGCAGAACAGTGGGGTGAGTACTGGATGGGAATGAGGAACCAGGAAGGTGCCGCCGAGAGGTGACTCTGGGAGGCTGCACCCAAATACTCGGTACAGTATGCGCGTCGGTCACGCAGACCGAGCGCTGGCGAACACGCTTCTTTTGTCTTGGGCTCTCAACGGCGGTTTCCTCGCATGGGTAACTCCGGCTCTCAAAGGTGGCCCCTTCGCATGGGAACCGTGAGACACTCTGCACACCAGAGCAACAGAACAACAGAATATTTGAGCGCGATGGCCGCCGGGGTCGAACCCCGGCCACTACAACTGATCACACGATATGGATGGAGGGCTATGAAAGGATCGCGACTCGGGGCAACGGACTACCTTGGCACCGTTCAAGTACTTGTACTGTACTTGGTACTCGTACGTGTCTGTGGACCATCGTTCACCGTTGATAATCGGTGCTCTACACCATAGCCGCTCAGAGCAGACCTTCACCGCGAGGGTGGGGGTTGGGGTGAGGGGGGAGAGGTTTTGTAGTATGAGTGGGCGGGGATCATGACAGCGCCTCCTTCGAAGACACTCGGTCGGGGAGGAATTCACTTTCCTTTGAATGGCCAACAGCTCCCTTCAAGGTGAGGAGGGATCACAAGGCATGGGCGTGGCGCCACTTTCCCTTTCAGTGGCGAGAACAAGGGACATCCAAACAAGCCTCCGCCACGATTACCGGGCCAGGGTTAGGGGGTTCATTGGTATCACGGGGAGGACGAGTCAGACCCATCCAGATGTCGCTTGATCCTCATCCCGGGACCTGATGGCTGGGTAATGAATGAAAGAGACCTGATGGCTGGGTATTGAGTGAATTTGAACTCAAAACATTTTTGTGGGGAGAACGATCTGCTCCTGACTGGGAGGCGAGAGGCCTTGGTGGTGAAGCACCAAACCCGTGAACATCCTTACGCGCTATCATCAGTGAAATGTCTGCACAGATACTGTATGAGCTTGGCGTCCAGTGGGCTGCACCACCTGCGGCGCGCGAAGGATCACCCATCCTCAAGCTGCCAGCCTAGACTCTGAACGCACTCGTCTACTCCGACCGGTTCCGGTGCTGTGAGTATTCACGAGCGATCACGTCGAAGCCACCTCATCGAAGCCACCATCCTTAATCGCCCCGTGCTCATTCATCTTCGAGCTCCAGTCCTTGCACATCCTGGAACACCAAGAATCTCTTCTGCATCGCTGTCACTCTCAGCGTTTTTCCCGACACGTCGTGCTCGGTCAGAGTGTAGATGGATCCGTCGCAGTTCCTCATCGCCTCGAGGATGCCGTCGATATTCTGATTACTGATGGATACCTCGACCCCATCTCTGGTCAGCTGGAACAGCTCTCCGGTCGTCGCTGTGATGTCCTTGCCCCCTTGCTTCTTGTATGCGTCCTGGATGATTTCCCCCCACTCAATGTGTATGGGGTGCATGCTGTATGGCTTTCCAGTCATAGGGTTGAGGGGCGTTTCATGCTCGATCGCCGCTGTCAAAGCCTGTTCGGCTGTTACGATACCGTCATTCGAGTTGAGGCGCTTGGTTCCGCGAGTGAAGGTACCTGGCCCGGTGTTGATCATGCTGACTACCCACCGCGTCAATCGTTCTTCACTCAAGGCGATGTCGGAGCCAACTAAAAGTTGCTCAACCGGCCCAGTTGACACCTGTGAGGTTGAGGTTCGAGTCAGCTCCGCTGGAGGCTACCGTGAATTCCACGCATGGAGTGGAAGCACACTCAGCCCAGGACGAGGGCCGGAGCCCACGACAAGGGGCGCATAGTGTAGTCATGCGGCGCACCACTCTGTTCGATGGAGATCACACACCGTGATGAGCTGCGGCCAGAAGGTTCCGTTATCATCCTGTGAGGCGGTGGACATGGCGACAGAAGGAAGCACAATTGATACAGTATGTGAACTTCTTGAAACTGCAGTACACCGGTCATGGACGAGGAGTATGACATTTTACACAGCACTCGTACATGCGCGAAATGGCGAGGTGCTGGGTTTGAATGCTCCTTACACAGTGCAGCGGACTTCCATTTAAATCAAAGGTGACCATTGGAAGCAGAGTGTTGAAAACGAGTCTCTCTCTCCTTCTCTGTCTCTCTCTCTCTCTCTCCTCTTTCGCGCGCGCGTGCGCTCCAAACTCCGGTGCGCACCCTTCCTCTTTCAACTATTATACCCTATCTCTCCGGTGCAACCATGTACCAGCTCACTCACCCCGAGGCCGCCCCGACCTCCTCACCCCCCTCCCAGCGCGGCCTTCCGTATCGTAGCCCATCCCCACGATGGTCCGACCCCCTGTTTGCTGAAACAACAGTTAGTGTTTCTGCGACATTTGCGACTTCGTACTCGTCTTGCACAGGCATACTGTACTCGCAGGGGCAGACGATTGATTTCATCTATTAGTCCACCTCCTACTCATCTCCTTTCGATCTAACATCGTGCCTCTCCAAACCCACCGTCGACCATCCCCCACCCGCGCGCTCTCGCAACCCGATTCCCCCTCCGCCGCCTTCACCCCATAGCCTCGTCTTGTGTCCATCAAAGGATCGCTGTGAGATTCTCCTCGATTGTCTCCCGCCATAGACTTTCACGTCTCTCATATCTGATCACCAACCTGCCCCCTCCCCTTCGGCCTACTTGACTCCGCTCCCCTTACCTTTGCTCCCCTCACCTCCCCTCCTCTCCCCTGCCTTCACCTCCCCTCCCTCCCCTCCGCCCTCCTCCGCCCTTCGCCTTACACCTCCACTCCACTCCTCTTCAAATATCCTTCTTCCCCTCCTGGACCACCGCCGCCCGATCCAACTCTCTCTGCTCCTTCTCCTCCACCCTCCGCGCGTACTCCTGCCCGACCTGCATGCCGATCACACCGAGGGTCAGCAGCCCGACCAGCGCGTTCGCGGCGGCGAGGACACGGACGGCCTCGGTGCGCTCGGCTTCGGTCGGGGGGGTGAGGCGCGGAGGGGGAGGGGGCAGGATGGAGAAGGAGGTGGTGGTGGTGGATTCGGGGACTGGGGGTCGAGTCCGAGTCCGAGCGACGCGAGGGCGAGGGTGAGGGTGAGGGTGAGGGCGAGGGCGAGGGCGAGGGCGAGGGCGAGGGCGAAGATGATGGATGATGAGACGAGGACGAAGGTAGCGGGTGAAGAAGAGAAGGAGCATTGGTGAGCGTTTGATCCCACACCACCGCGACGCAACCACTCACGGAACGTCCTCAAGCTCTGAATGTGTACCGTCAAGTACAGCACGATAGTCGCGAGGTGCATGACTAGACAATCATCAGCATCAGCATCAGCACCCGTGCCGGCGCGCTGCATCCACGCCGCGCCCAGTGTGGACGAGTCGAGTCGTCTGCGACACGCGCTACGTCGCCGCCGCACTCACCCACGCCGGAGCCGTCGAAGAACATGGCCGACTCGGTCCACCTGTTGAGCTTGAAGATGAGGGCGAGCATCGGGAGGGCGAGAGCGACGTGGAAGAGGGCCTGGGGGGGTTAGCCAGGGTGATCCACATGAGAGCGGAGCGCAGCTGCGGGAGGACTATACTGCGTCGAGAGAAGGCGCCATGGGTTTGGATTGGAGGATTGCGCGGATGTAATGTCGCCCCCTAAATCGTACTCACCTTGACAGCCCCCGGAGCCTCCCACCACATCTCGTAGAAGTTATAGGCGTTCTCGAGCGCCTGGTCCGTCACCGGCATGTACAGCAGCGGGATGTCGACCTAACGGGCGAGCGATAAGCGGATTCGCGGTATGCGCTACTACGATTCTCCGACTCGATCCACCGGGCCCGCTCGTCGGTACAACGAGCGGGAACACCAACGAGCGGGAATGATACCGACCAGCGGAATAAGGATGGGACGGCGATGGACGTCCGACTACGACGTCGACTCGACTCACCACTTGGCAGACAAACACCATGCCGAGGATGAAGCTGCACGAGGCGAGCACGATCGATTGTGTGAAACCCATCTTGCGCGATTCGGCGTCGAGAGTTACGTTCCAAGTACAAGGGAGGGTGGGACGCTTGACGATCTCCAGAAGATCAATGGGACGACAAGGGCGTTGGACCGAGAGAACGAACAAAGCGAAGGCAGCAGGGAACCCAGAAATTGGCTTGCAGGCTTTTGTTGGCTGGTCGCTTGTCGCTCGTCGCGATAAGCTCCCGCCGATCCCCCGACTCCACCCAAACTCAAAATCACCCAATCGGGTTGTTACTGCAACGCATGGCACATGCGTAGATGATACATCCCTGGTTCATATGGACATGCAAACGAGCGTGACGGGACGGCGACAGGCCAAATGAAAGACTTGGGGTGAGTGCGGGAGCGATGGGTCTGCCTGTATATGCATGTGACTGAGACGGATCATGGCTGAAGGGATGGTGGGATGGTCGTGGCGATGCGAGAGTCTGCTCTATACATGGTGTCGTGGCGGGTCGTGCAGCGTGCAGGCATAAAGGTCGTAACGAGTCAGGTGGGGTCGGGTCGGGTCATATAGTCATCGAAGGGTGTGAGAGGCATGCTGGTCGAGTCCTGAGGGGTCCAGGCATGCGGGTGCGCCCAGAAAATCGTCAAGGTATTGTTGCGATATTAGTGATGTGGTGAACTCAGCCTAAATGACATGGTCACACCATGTCAGCTTATCGCATCAACCTGTGAGCCGAAGCCCCGCTTACCGGCCTGCGGCGAGTTCGCCAATCTCGTGATACTGCCCAGCATGTCCATGGCAAACTTGGGCGGGGTAAGCACGCCGGCGACCCTGCGATCCTTCCTCGGGGTCGATGTCTTGTCCGGCACGGGGATCTTGCTGGCGGACGGGCCCGAGGTTGACCTCCCAGCCGGTACGCGGACAGGCGACGCAGGTTGGTGGTTCACGGGGACGACGCTGGGCATCTGGCGCATTGGAGAGCGCCTGACGGGAAGGAAAGATCGCTGCGGGATCACCTTCGAGGCTGTCGCGAGAACGGATACGGCGGAGGACACCGGCGCAGCCTCGGGCGGAGGCGACGAAAGCACGCCTGCGGCAGGGGATGACCTGTCGATGCGTGGGGCTGGAGACGGGCTTGGCTTTCTCTGGAGCTTGTTTGGCACGCGTGGAGTGCGTAAAAGAGGGCTTGGATTGATCGGCGACTCGTCAATGGGCATGTCCGCCGGAGACGACTCGCGACTTGGCGGCGGACTGCTGAGCCCCGTGTTGGAGAGGGGCGAACTGAGCGCTGGCACAGGACTGCGCCGCTTGGTCGGTCTGTCATTCTGCGAAGCGACACTGGCGGTGGAGGAGGATCGCGATAGGCTCAAGCTGGTCTGCTTGCGCCGTGCGAGCACAGGCGTCGGCACGGCAAGCGCTGCTCGGGATGACGACGAGTCGCGCTGGCCAAAAGAGCTCGGCGTGGTCTGGGTGCTCTGACTCGCTTGCGAGCTCTGCGGGAGCGGGAGGCGAGTCGCACCCCGCTTGATACCCCGCATGCTCTCCGGTGCCGAGACTTCAGCCTCAGTCGCCGGTGTGCGTGACGCCCTTTGGATCCCCAGACCTGCGACCCGATGGCTAACCGGTGACGGGCTAGCGGGCTGTACTACAATCTCCATGGCCTCTGGCGTGTCAACCTCGACGTACGCCTCGGTCCTGATCGTCTTGGGAGTCTTGCGGGGCTGACCGACTGCATCGCCCCGTTTCGGAGACACATTCTGCGGCACAGGGGTGCCGAAAGATCGCTCACGGCGGGACTGAGGATCAATCTGATCCACGGCAGTGGAGACGGCGCCAGGGAGAAGCGAGGGTGACGATGAAGGGAGCAGGGCGTCTGGCTCCAGTGGCGGGGTCGCGAGAGGATTGACGGGCTCGTTCGCATTGGCTTTCTCGGCGATCTCGCGGAGGAGCTGGTCACGAGCGGCCTGGACGGTCAGTGCGCGACCATGCAGCTTCCCCTGTCCTGCTCACCCATGAGACCCATTTCATCTGGTTCTCCAGCATGTACTGTTGCTGCGGTCCGACGACCATGCCTGGCCGCACGATCCGCATGAACCCGATCACCTCTTGCGCTGAGAAGTGGTATTTGTAGATGAGATAGGCTACGGGGCGGGTCAGTCGAGGTCAGTGAAGTGTGGAGCGCAGTCGACCTGCTCACCTCCCACCAAAACGCCGGTACGGCCGAGTCCAGCCTTGCAGTGAACCGCTACCTTTTGCCCACGCCTCTCAATAACTTCCTCGGCAAGGTGGATGAAGTCGCGGACAATCTCGTCGGTCGGGTTGCTGCCGTCATCGAAGTACATTTCGACGTGCTCGATCCCGATTTCGAGGAAGTGTCGTCGGTCATACCTGCAAGAGTGAGTTGGACCTTTGTCCCCGCTTTAAGTGACGGGTCACTCACAATTCATCATTGAGACGGATCACGACTCCGACGTTCTCGCCCCGAAACACGTGCAGGACGCGTTGGAAGCCATGTGGCAGGTCGCTGAACGGACTGAGTACTGTCGGTTTTCGAGGTGTTGTCTGCCTCGTGTTCTCCTCTGATGCCGCCTTGGTCGCAGCTTGATGCCATCGACCCCAAGCTTCCTCGATGGGGGATGCGAACGGGATGAAGCGGCCGAGCAAATTGAGATCGCCATTCCTGGTGGTGATCATCAGCCCAGCTGCCTTACAAGACTCGTGCTCGCCAGAGAGGCTCACTGGACGGTTTCGTAGTATCGATAAAACGTCGCATCAAAGTCGCTCAACCCGAGGAGCCCCGATTTGATTGCTTTATAGACGCCGTATAAGCAGTCCTGACCTGATCAGCGATGGTCTTCAGGTCCAAATGGCAAGCCACACACCTGGATGGCCAGCCCGTGGTCGAACTCCATGTTTGAGGCGTCGCGAAAGTAGACCAGTGCCATGGCAGCAATGGGTCGGAAGGCTTGGGCAGGTGTGAAACCCCTCACAATCAGCTGCGAAAAGCAGCTCATCAGCGCCGGCGTCCTTTGCCCATACCGAAGCAGACTTCATCAGCTTCAGGAGGGATGTCTGAAGGTCACGCACGAAGTACAAAGCCGCAATCAGCGCCATGTTCGTTTTCACCTTCACGTCGATAGAGGTATACAGGCACATGGGCCGCAACTTGTCCTCCTGGAGTGTAGTCGCCATCATCAGCGCTCTCACTGGGATCATCGCAGGGGTTTTGGACCCACCTCTAGCTTTGCGTGGATCGCGACGCAGGCGTCAAACGTGTACGCGAGGTTGAGCGGGCCGAAGTCATCCGCGAAGGGTATGTAACCCATATCCTCGTCCACTGCGATGTCAGCGGGTCGGTGGGTCTGAGAGGGGAATATTTCCTCCAGTCTCTATCTTCGCATGACGGAAGACGGATCGTGATCATGCCCACACGCCGACGCTCACTCACGCGAGAAGAGTCGCACGATCTCGCCCGTCTTTGGATGGGTGTACGGGTTCCTCGCATGAGCCGATACATCCCGCCTCTCCAGCGTGGTGAAGATGAAGCGATCGTCGAACACTGCGATTGGGAAAGGGAATTGTCGGCGTCGGGACATGATGGGTGGAGCCGGCGTGGAGCGGCCTTCCGGGGGTGGGGGATGGTGGCCGATCCGATGTCCTGTCGACATTCAAAGGCGAGGTCAGGATGTCGCCTTGGCTGTAGTTTGGCCGACGGAGAGGTCGTGGGAGGAAAGAGATGTTGAAGGGGTGATGACAAGGGTGGGATTGGAAGAGAGTGGTCAAAGGAGGTGCGAGTGTGCGGCGGAGAAGTAGGGAGGTTGGGTGAAGGTCTATGCGGGTTGGGGCCAGAGAGAGTTGACGAGGAGGAAAGAGGATGTGTCGCCCGACGATGACGGGTGGGTCGGTCAGGTCGGTGATGGAGTTGGGGAGGTCGATGTCGACATTGTGAAGAAGGAAGAATCAAGTGAGAGATGCACTCGCCCTCCTGGCGTTGTGTTGTTGCGAGGACGAGGCAAAGGAAGGGGGCCACCGGTGTATCTGGTGGTGTCAGGCGTCAGGACCGCTCTAGTCGCAGTGTGTGCCAGTGATGGCATGATGACCCCGCGCCCCGTTCCTGTCTGAAACAGAATCACGTGACCAACATTGCCACCCGAAAGTCAGGCGCGCATTCCTCGGAACCAAAACATACATATGCAACACTTTTGTACTGCTACATGCAGGATAACGATGGACGATTTGCAGTCGTACAACTCCTACTCGATGACGGGGCGGGGCTACACTAGAACACCGGGCCAAACCGCTGCAGCTCCCCTTGCACCGCGACGTCCACCCCCCAATCATCCCTCACTTCCATCGCGCTCACACGGTGCGCAAACGTCGTGCTCAGGAGGCTGGGTCCGACCGGACCCCTGTTGAGGTTATCGAGGGTGTCGATGGGTGGGGAGACACGTCTGCCGGTGAGGGTCGACCAGCACCGGATCCTCTTGTCCGACCCTGCGGCGAATACGAACTGATCGTCTGGGGACGTGGCGAGGCCCTGGCAAAGGTATTAGTCGGGCGCTGCGCACAGGCGTGAGGTGGTGGGTGCTGGTGCGCTTGACTCACAAGATTCTGGTGAAAATTGTTGACATGGCCCTCGAGACGATGCAGTGGTTCCCGTCCGAATCGGACATCAAAAATGAGCATCTGTCCAGTCAGTTCCGCTCAGGAGGGACGCCGAGTCAACGCCACACCCACCTCGTCACCCATAGCGCTCGCAGCGAGCCCCCAGGGCACCGCCGAGTCTTTCAGCCGCTTCACCCCGACGATCGCCTTCCCCCCCGGCATCGCAGCGACCACATTGGGCATCCCCGGCGCGATCCGCAGGTCTTCTAATGACACGGTCGACCCTCGCAGGCCGGCATAGACGAGATCGTGGCCCGACTGATGTATCGCAAGTGGGTCCGAGACTAGTCGTCGGTGCTTTGACATTATCCGTGAGTCTGTCTGGATGGTGATAAGGGATCTGGTACCGCCTGGGCATCGGTCAGTATGTGGCTATTCTCCATTGCTGAACCGAATGACGCCCTTACCAAGAGAACATATCCCGTCGAAAGAGCTCATGCAAAAGATATCCCCATGAGGCAAGTTGATCTCGGAATGCTGCATGAAGACGTGCTCGAGTAACTCGGGGTCACGGCGAAAGTGATGTACATGGGCTTCGGAACCGCCTGCTACGGCCCTAAGTGGGAATCAGCCTGGGTCGAGTCGGTCCCAACGAGAACCCCGGCGCCGAGGCTTCGCATGTCCGGCGGGGTACTCACATCATGATCATCCGTGGGATGTCGCAATGCAGCCCGATTAGCTGATCCGATCAGCACAGACTTCGCCCCTACAACCTCATCACATACTCCTTGGCGGCAGATTGAGACTTGTGTCGCTTCCCCGTCAGCGCGATGAATGATAACCTTGCCGTGGTCGGTGGTTGCATAGTATGCCCCTCCCGAGAACGTCTGAGTGGTCAGCGCTGAGCTTGCCCGACTGTGGGTATTGCTCACTTTGATCGATGTGATGCTCTCGCTATGACATGCTCCGAGGTGATGCGTCGTCTTCTGCCGAAGCTGCGCGATCCGATCCTCCATCAATCTACCATATCAGCCATGGGCGTTCCACCAGCGTAGTCCAAGCGGGAAGCGCACCACGCACCTATCATCTGTTTGTCTAGGTCGCCTCACCGCCGCTCCTCTCCTTCGTCTATAGTCCGAGGGTCCCGCGTCGGCCCCTTCTGCCCTTCTCCGCTTGTGTCGTCCTTCTTCGACACACCCCGTTGGCGGTAACAGTTGTTTCGAAGGCACAGGTGAAGGAGCCGGTGCGTTGGCCCGTACGAAGAAGTAGCGTTTCTTGACTGGGTCGTATTGCATCCCGGGTAGGGGGCCCAGCGGTCCGTGATCCAACGCGGGGCGGGGGAGGGACATGCTGAGGCGAGAAGACAAGAGCCTTGCGAGAGAGGTCAGTGAGTTGAGGAGGGATAGGCAGGATGATCAGTCATTGAGAGATTGGGAAGTGGTGGGTGGCGAAAGCGAAAGCCGTCGGAGCGATGCCGAGAAAACCCACGTGTATTTGATCCCGCGGATCCGACGGCCCGTGTTTCAGCTCGGCCATGCAAATGCAACTCGACGAGTGACTACTCTCTCGTCCCATCTCCCTACTCTCTACTTGACCCGCACGGCCCAAACTCGCATCTTGGTGATCTTCCCTACCCCATCACCCGTACATACGCCCTTCACTAGCTCCCTCTGCACCATGTCCTCCCAACTGAACCCTTCCGACCCCACCCAGCCCTCCCAAGCCGACATCCTCGCCGCCCTCGCCTCGGGCTCGTTCCGCCCCAAGCAGCCCCCGCAGACCGTCACCTACTCCGACCTGGGCTCCGAGGCCTCCTCGTCCCTCGTGTCATCTTCGTCGGGCTCGAAGCGGAATGCGGGGAGGGTCTACTGCTTCAGAGAGGGGTGTGGGAGTCTGATCATCCTCCCCGAAACGGGGGAGCTGGTGGAGACGGATGTGCCGGTGGTGAGTGGGAGCGGCGCGGGCGGTACGAGGGATCCAACAGCGATGCGAAGACTGGGAGTTTCACGGTGATCTGATGATACGGTGTATGACTCGCATATCTCCATCATCCCCTTCTCGCAGATATGCTGCACCGAGATTGAAATGAGTCTCGGACAACCCGGCTGACATCCCCCTCACCGCAGCTCCCCGAAGACCCCGCCTCACCCTTCCCCCCGGCCCCCACCCCTCCCTCATACTGGCGTGTCCCCAACCCCTTCTCATTCGAAAACATAGGCTACTCCCGCCCCGACGCCACTACCTCCATACCACCCTCCTCGCCAGGCGTTGACACAGCCAAGGGCAAGGTCAAGTGGCTGATCTGCGCGGAATGCGATCTGGGGCCGGTGGGGTGGAGCTTTGAGGGCGGGAAGGAGAGTTGGGTGGCGGTGGAGAGGGTGAGGTATGCAAAGTCCGTGCAAGGAGGACAGGCGTCGATCAAGGACGCGCAGGAGACGGAGGAGACGACGGGGGTTTAGAAGACATGCAGGGGTGAACCGGAGATGATCGCACCGGCAGTGTTCGTGTGGTGGACTCGGACGGGGATGTCGATGTGACAGAACATTGACAGCAAATACAATATGGGTCCACCTCATGTGTGTGCATATGCCCAATGACACGACGGGCTTCGGTTCGGACAAGGGTGCGAACATCAACCCGCAGGTGAACCCCTATCTATCGAGTACTGCACGTCGATCATTCCATGACAACGTCCATGAACCTGGAACCGGCACTCCCCCCACCCTGGTTCGCAACCGCTTCACCAACCACCTCCCGTGCGGCATGTGCGAGCTGTTCAGAAGTCGTACAAACATCCACATTGACGGTGAGGTGCGTGTCCGGCCTCCCGTCATAGTGCAGGGTGAGGAACTGCCTCGCAGCGTTGTCGTTTGCCGACGGACCGCTCCCGATGAAATCGTTCAGGTCAGACGCCGCTTGGTTCAAAGCGGCGTAGAACGGCCGAAATTGAAACGCCTTGGTAAAGGCAGAAGGGTCGCTCTGGTACTGTGCTTCTTCGATTGCGCCGCGGATTTCCCGTTGGGTCTGCCCGGTCATGTGGGAGCTCCGGATTGCCGGGTCGCTGATAAAGAAATAAAGAAGGAACCCATCAGCGACGAGGTTCTACGAAGAAGACAGGACCAGTACGTCCCTCGGTACCAGTGAGTTCGAGACTGGCGCATGACAGCAGTCGACAAAAGACGAAGGAAGGGTGAGGAGGCAGACTCACTCTCCCAAGACGGACCGGATGCTGTTCTGGATCAGCCACTCGTCAATCAGAGTTCTGCCGCCCCTGGGTTGACTGTCCCTCCATTGGAGTAGCGTCTGGTTCGCGGCGTTGAGAGACTGCTGGTCAACCAGCTCGACTTGTATGGAGGCTCGGGACGTCATGGATCCAGAAAGACAATCTTGCGAGACAAACCACTTGGAGGTCCGGGTCCCGTCAGTCATCTGCGAGGTGTCAGCGATGGTTGTTGATTGAGTATCTATGTCTTTATCTCGTTCACCTCGAACGCAGACCTTGTTCAGAAGCAAGGCGGTATCACGATGGCCAAGGAGCCGGAGACGACTGGGTGATCAACTCACGGAGAGCAGCAGCGGCAACGAGACGCTCCTGTCAACCAGAGGAGCGGGCTCAATCCGGCGCCTAGCCACAGGTGTCAAATCGTCATCCTCATCGTCGTCGTCATCATCATCGTCGTCGTCATCATCATCGTCGTCGTCATCATTAGAATCCTGGGAGCTAGAGGGAGCGGGCGGGACGAAACCCGCACTCAGATTCGGTAAGCGACTGTACCCCGTGGATGTCGGCGCGGATTGCTGCGACGATTGCAGAAACTTCGGCTCTTGCTGCGGAGGTTGCGCTTGCGCGAAGTCGCTCCTGTGCTGCAGATGTCCCTGGCGCAAGGAGCCGACGCCAGGATCAAACTGCATAGACCTCGATGGCGTGACGAACCCCGCATTCGTGTTCGCCAACGTGTTGTATCCCATGGAAGTCGGCGCGGATCGCTGCCATGAGTGCAGAAACTGTGGCTGTTGTTGCTGTCCGTGTGGCTGAGCATAGTCGCTGCCATACTGCAGATGTCCCTGGCGCGAGGAGCCGATACCAGGATTAACCTGCATAGACCTCGATGGCGTGACGAATCCCGCATTTGGGTTCGCAAACGTGTTGTATCCCATGGAAGTCGGCGCGGATCGCTGCGACGGTTGCGCCAATTGAGGCTCTCGCTGCTGAGGTTCTGCTTGCACATAGTCGTTTGCATGTTGCACACCTCCCTGGCTCGAGGACCCGACGCCCGGATCGGCCTGTCTCGATATTGTGGAGGACGCGCCCCGCGGCACGACTGGGTTTGACATACTCGTGATGTGTTGCCTGGCCTCCTCAAAGTCTTGCACCGTTTTGCAGACTGCCGCCCTGACTGTCACTTGCTCGTCCAGGGGATGGACGTTCGGATCGGTCGGCGCAAAGTGTAGTGTCAAGGTCTGAGTGACCGGTTGATCAATAGGCAGCGTCGAGCTGTTGCGCCATCGACCACCTTGGAGTACGTTCTCCAGGTCGACGGAGGCTCTGTGGCACGCTGTGTAACTGTCCCAGCCCAACCACGGCAGCCGGTGGAATGTCAAGGCTTGCGCGTTGTGTTGTGCGGGACCAGCATCAGTCGCTTCGGTCCTGCCAGACACCGTCGCAGCAGTCAGAGCAGCTCTGTGATTGGTACAGCATGTATCAGTATATCTCACGATCTCACAAGACACAGTCGGGCAAATGCAGTGAGCCAGTCTCACGTACGTGTACCCCTCTCCCAACACGGACTCTATGCCGGTCTTCAACAGCCGGGCATTCAGCGGGGTCCGGGTCCCATCCTCGTTCCACTCGCTCACGAGCTCCTTTGCACGCTCGAATGAATCTTGATCATCGAGAGCAATGCGCACCGGAACTCGTGCTGATTCACCAGTACCTGGGTCCTCTGCGCCACTTCGCTTCGCAATCAACCACGCCGAGAAGCTCTGATCCTTGCTGATCTAAATCGAGATCAGCGCGGTTCGGATGTGACCACATCACCGACTACTACTTTATCCAAGTACAAGTACAGACGTTGTTCGGATCGTCCGGGACGACCGGCCACACGCCAACAACCCTTCGAACAGCAGCGACTCACAATCATCATCACAGGCAGCGAGACCCTCGAGGATGCGTCCTGCCACCACGCGCTATCGGATGACTCGCCCTCGCCCGGGAAACGCCCTGGCGTCTCTGATGCGCTTCCTTCGGAGGCTGCCGCCCGAGATGCCCTGGCATCAGGCGAGAGAGGGTTGAGCATGGTTCCGAAATCCATGACGAGCGTTGTTTATGTGATGCTCGGGCTGATGCTCCAGTTGTTGACTTTGCTTGGCCGAAAGGCCGGTTCGAGCGGTATGAAGCTGTCAGAGCAACTTGGTGGATAGATTAGCCACGGAAGAGCCCGTCGCCACAGCATTTATGTGCACTTTGAGCCTTCTAGACGGGTGCACTTTGAGCCTTCCAGACGGAAAAGATAACAGCCTGGCAGGAGACAGAGGAGGGACCCGAGAGAGCCGAGAGAGCCGAGAGAGCCCAAAGGCAGAGAACGGAGTGGTCCAAGAGTCGGAGACTGATCAGCGGATTGTGAGCCCGGTCTCAAGGGAGCGCAAGCCTTCGGAAGCCGTTTCAGCAGGTCTGCTCATGTCATTATCAAAGGATCAAAGGAACGGGGAAGCGAATAGGAGTCCGCAGAACTTCTGTCCGTCATCCGCTCAGGAGAACATGTTGCACCAATTATCCGTCCAGCGGAAGATGATATTCGTGGTCATTGAGAGATATGGCCTGGCGACTCACAGCCACGGCGATCGTACCGTTGTGTGTTGAGAGTTCCAAGATCATTCGGAGCTTCTTCTCGGGTCGGGACATCAACACGAAGTGTTCCCACGAAAACGCTGACGTGGCGAAGTATTTGTCATCGGCGGAGCACCGATCAGTAGTGTAGAGAGGAGCGGTAAAGGGTTGTGGAATCGGCAAAGAGCACGGACTTTGAATACGCTCTCGGGTGCGCGGGTGCGCCTGCAGTACTTGCTGGGCGGGCCATGGCGGTGGTGACGGTATGCAATTGCTTCGGCGAGTGACAACGTGGCATGCCTTGAGTAGACCCATGGGTGTGCGGTGGAGAGAGCCGGCGCTTGTGAGAGATCGTTGAAATTGCAGTTAGACGACACGGCGTGGGAATCGGTTGTTAACATGACCGCGCTCCTCAAGCTGCTGGGGGTATGAACGCCGATGAGGAAGTCAGCTTGAATTGGAGATCTCCGGCTCGCCGCGGGTCAGTGGTCGTGTTATCAGCGCCTGCGCAACGTCGCCGTGCTCGCTGAAAGATCTTGCTGGCGTATCGCCGATGAAACTCAACTGGGCAACACAGCGAGTGAGATGGATGACAGGCGACGATACATACAAGTTCATACAACCCCTGTCCAAATCCCACTGCCCCACAGCTCTCTTCCTTCCTTGGTACCACTCCACACCATGGCAGTCCGGCTCAGTAGTCGTCCATCATCTCGTCTTCGTCTTCTGGTAGCAATTCGCCAGCGCGTGATGGTTCCGGTTCCACCGCCTCGTGTTCCACCCCATTGCGTCGTCGTTCCTGCGAGGGGATCAAGTCTTCGGGAGACGCTTCTCTGCAAGCTATCAGCCAAGCTCACAACTACACAAGCGAGACCACATCTTGACACTGTATAGTGCCAGATCCGAGTAAGGCGGAGCCATGCGAAAGAGAACGTGGTCGTGGTACTGGTCGCGGCCGCGATCATGGTCATGGTCGTGCTCGTACACGCACAAGCTTTGTATCCGACCCTCCGCCTCTCTGGCTTGTTCCTCCGCCAGCCTCGCCTGCTCCTCCTGCTTCTCCCGGATCTTGATACGTAACCGAGCGATTTTGTACGCTATCAGATTATTCTCCTGTGCACCACAGCGTCAGCACCGAGCCGGATTGTAGTCGGACTCCAGGGCCAACTCGATCCGGCTGGACCACGCAACGGTAGGTGCCACCACACCTCACTGACATCTTCCAGCTCGTACACGATCGACTTGAGGGCCTTGTACCGGCCTGGAGAGGGTCAGTGGTCAGACTCGAACTCGGGATCTCGACACCAAAACTGATGGGGAGCCGCCGACCTTTCCATGACGCCTCGTCGTCTGGTGCGATGGGGAGGACGCTCGCGGTGGGTAGGTCGGAGGGCTTGATGGCGGTCGCGGCCATGTCGGCGGGGGATGGGCTGGGGGATGCTATTTCGCGAGATTATGTGCTTCAATGGTTGTTCGATGATGTCCTCGCTCAACTACGACTCGCTGGAGGTCGGAAGTGGGTTGCGCAAGTGGGTCTATGGCTGGTGTGGAGAAAGCAGGGTGTTGCAACATCGATGACGGGATCAAATCTGACCGAACCATCCTCCGGCTCGGCAGTGTCCGATCGCAGTGTTATCGTCAGCCCACATCCTATATCCTCGTCCTTATATTCCTGATCTCATCTCTTGCTCATTCCTCTGTCCCCAACGCAGCGGGGCGGTAGTCGTGAGCAGGAGCGACCAGGTATCATAACTGAATCCGACATCGTTATCGCCTCCGAACCCCACGGCACCATGTCAACCCCCATGTCCACCCCGCGAGAACCCGCCACCTATCCCAACACCAGCGCCAACGCCAACGCCAACTCCTCCACCTCGCCCGACCCCAACACCCCAACGGTGATCTACGACTCCGAGCGCCGTCCTCCGCTCACTCCCGACTCGCTCGAACCCCCAGATATCGACTCGATCCTCAGTCGGAAACGGAAGTGGTATCGCGCCGTCCTGGCACTGGAGCTGCCGCGGACATGGCAAGTCGGCCTCACGGGACTGAGTATCTGTTTGAGCGCGTTACAGGCGAACGGGGTGTATGTGTGGCCGACGTAGTGAGTTGGATGGAATCCCACTAGCTTTGCGCCCCTGTGGTGCAGGGACTAGGGCTGGAGCAGGGGCTGACATTGCATAGTGGACCCGAGGTGGCGAAGCGGCTGGACTTGAGCGGCACAGAGGCGCAGACTATTGTCGTGGGGTGAGTCGCACCGTCGGCGTCGCAGCTTTCGCAAGCGCTAATACCTCCGCAGAGGAATTCTCGGGGTATACCTCATGGCGGCGCCCTTGGGATCCCTGACAGATCGCTATGGACCAAGATTGTGAGTTCCCTCACGCATCGTTTCTGCATCTTTGCTGCGGGGCGTCCCGCTGATCAGCCAACCTCCAACCCAGCGGGTCTTTCGTATCCGCCATTCTCTCCGCCATGGGTTACCTCTCCTTCGCTGCCATCCTCTCTGCGGCCGAACCGGGGACTCCAATGCTGCATCTCTACCTCACCGCCTCATACTTCTGCGTCGGCGCAGCTACCGTTGGCTCTTACTTTGCTTGTCTTACATGCGGTGCGTCCCCTCCACCTCACGCCTCTCTGCAGATCCCGCCCGCTGACGCCTGACGTGCTCCAGCATCATTATCTTTCCCATCTCACCCCACGCTCTCGCTCTCTGTCCCCCTCTCGCTCATCGGTCTCTCATCGCTCATCATCTCCTCGTTCTCCAACCTCCCCGCATTCCTCACGCCGTCACGCGAGCTCGACCCGAATCGGTTCCTCCTCTTCCTCGGCATCTTCTCCCCGGCAATCAACCTCTGGTCCGCACTGTTCATGAAGGTCATACCCCAGCCTATCCAACTGCATCATCATCACCACCACGAGCATCTACCATACCAGGACGACCCCGAACACAACGTGATTGGCAGCCAGAACGGAGCTGCTGGAGCTGCTGTGGCAGAACCAACGCCAGAGCCAGAGCCAGAGTCAGAGACCTTCTCCGACGACGACGACGATGACAGCGTGGCTTCCTCGCCTATTAGCGAGCTGCTGCATCTCAGCGAGCACACGCCGTTGCTCATTGGAGGACCCGAGGCGGCGAGGGAGGAAGCAGAAGCGATGGTGCATGGGAAAGATGTGAAATGGACGGCATGGTCGCTCGTCAAGGATTGGGAGGGGTTTTGGGCGTTTGGTATTCTCTTGGCATTGTGCATCGGTCCGGTACGTGTGGTATCGTTTCAACCAGCTCTGTTTCGCTGTTCGCTGTGTCGCTGTGTCGCTGATGATCCACAGGGCGAGATGGTCATCGCCTCGATCGGCTCCATTCTCACCTCGCTTCTCCCACCCACTATCCGTTCCTCACTCGTCGCCTGGACTGCATCTTTCCAGCCTCTCTCACTCCTCTCTACGAGATCCTCCTCCGCCCTGTCCCCACACCCCGGACCCAACGCCTTGGCTCTGCGGAACAAGCATGTCTCCCTCCTCTCCCTCACAGGCACCGTCGCCCGTCTCCTCGTCGGTATCACGGCCGACTACCTCGCCCCACCCCCTACTGCCGTCCCGGCACCTCCATCCGACGATCCCAACGCGCCGACCCACCTCTTCGTGCAGAAGAAGAAGGTCCGGCTGAGGCGCTCGACCTTCGCGGCGCTATGTGCGCTCGCGCTCGCGGCGGTGCTCGCGTGGAGTGCCGCGTGGTTGGAGGACGAGCCGAGGTTGTGGGTCCTGAGTGCAGGTACGGGGATGCTCTACGGCGCGCTGTTCACACTCACTGTGAGTTGGGTCGGATCTGCATTTTGCGTGTTGCTGATACGGTTCGGCCCGTAGCCCGCGATCGTGTCGGCGCATTTCGGTCCAACAAACTTTGGCCTCGCTTGGGGCATGGTCTCGTATTTCGCCGCCGTCGGAGCGGTGCTCTTCTCGGTGCGTCTGCGTCGATGCGTCGATGCGTCGATGCGTCGGGCAACCCTCCCACCCACCGGATCTGACGCGGAGCTCCCCTCGCCCGGAGCAACCTGATCACCGATACTTTTGGTGGCCCGTGCTGACTTTTGCCGGCAGTACCTCTTCGCGCTAGTCTCCACCGCCGTCGCAGAACAAGCCGACGTGATCCCCGGTACTTCCGGCCCGAGCATACTCAAGGCGGACGAGACGCCATTGTGTTACGGTCCGAAATGTTTCCGCCCCACATTGTGGGTTTCGGCGCTGTGCTGTGTTGTCGCTGCCCTGGGACTCTTCCTGCTCGGTCGGCGGTGGAAAGTGTGAGCGAGGCGACGAGGCAGGCTTGGAATGGAGTCCGCATTGCTCCGTCAACTAATAGCATTGCGTGCCAATGGGGACGCGACGTGGCGTTCTGATCTGCTGGAGACGAGTAGGAGGGCTGCGTCGGGCGTTGCACGTATGTGATCATTGTGATCGATACCATGAAGGGCGTGACGAGCGTGTACGATCATGCAGCCGGAATCATGAACAGGGCAGATGCATAGCTTGCACCACGCACCACGCAGCACGAGCAAGTAGCAGCCCGAACCCGTCATCTCGTCGTGGGTGTCTATCTCTACACAGACGTCCCGAGATTCGTTACCGTTTCATTCGCTCATGACCTGTCCGTCTTGGCCGAACCGCCCGAGACGGTCCGTTCTCGCTTGTCCTCTGTGACCGGGTTCTTCGCCGCGCTGGTGCTCCGTGAAGGGGTCGCCGACTTGCCCTTGTTCGCGAGCAGACCTTGGAACTGCGCGGGGGTCAGCAAATCGGTACGTGTCTAATTGCTTGCCAAACAAATATACCCCGACAATCGCGGTTGCAGAGAATCAGATCAACCGCCAGACGGGGACATGAGAGATTTGCCTGTGAAGGAAGACATATATGCGTAGCGGACGACTCACAAAGTTGTGCAACGCCTCGTTGGTGGCTGGCTGTGCTCTGTCTCCTGTCGCTGCACTTCCCGTGGGGCTCAGCGGACCAGGCAGACCTGCCCCTCCTCTCGCCGACTCCTGCGAGGGCGGGCGTCAGCAAATCCACGCAGACATACTTCGATCCGTTGCACGTACCCTCCGTCCGAGCCTCGCGAATCTCTCTCTGATCTCCTCGGCCCCACCCCCTTCCATCTCCACCATCGCCTTCTCCACGCCCGGCAAGCTCAGCCCGCCGGTCCCCATCGGTCCCACCACGCCTCCATACCCCGCATACCGGCTCTCTCTATCCATCTCTCCGCCTCCACCTGCATCTTTCGTACCCGCACCCGTACCCGCGCCTGCGCCCGTGGCGGCCCCGCTTGCAGAGTGCGAGTGCGAGTGCGAGGCGTTCGCAGAGGCTGTGTTGGCAGCGTGACGGAATGATTGGCGGGGGTCGCGATTGGGGTCTTTGAGGAGCGCGTCGAGGTGCCGAGAAAGGAATGATTGTTCCGACTCGACGGTGGTGTTGACTCCAGCGCCCTGATTCAGCTGCGAAACGAGAGCTCACGCGTCAGTATGAGTCGATTGCAAGACTGCCGAGCCGGCAACTTCGGTACAATGAGAATCCGACCCACCTTGACTCTCTCCACTTCCGGAATCATACTCTCCCAAATCCTCTCCAATCCCTCCGCATCCTGGACCCCCTGGCCATCTTTCAAAACTCCAAGGCTCGCCTCGAGGGCCGAACCCACTCGCGCCGGATCGAACCCTTCTCTAAGGACGTTTATCTTGCCCCAGCTATCCCATCCCGAGGGGACCATCACTGCGTCCCTATCCAGCACGTTGGCGCGGTGCGGGAACGGGAAGCGCGCAGAAGCGTGGGAAGTAGGGATCGGGGCCGACTGGGCGGCCGAGTTGTCGGAGGTGAGTGGTGGGGGGATGCTGTACAGGCGGTGGAGGAGGTAAGAGCGGAGAAGGGTGTAGGTGGTAGGTTGCGTTGGCGCGGTGTAGAAGAGCGAGGCACCGTCTACAGGGGTCAGTCGATACAAGATCAAGCCTGAGCGTCGCGAGGCGGGTATTGGAGACGGAATTTGAATGTGACTGATGGCGCTGTGCGCTCACATGCCAGACAGATCGTCCGGAGTACTTGCTGCACCCAATCGGTCCTCTCCTCCCATGCAGCGCCCTTCATCCCAAGCCCTTCCCCAGCGGAATCCATCAGATCCGCCCGGGTGAGCACAACGACAATCGGAACGCCAGCGCTTCGGAATCGTCAGCCACTCGTTGCGACAGAACTTGTGAGGCGGATACTATGTGCTGCGTGCTGCATCGTTGGCAAGCACGGGTCTGGACGTACGAGTTGAGTGTCAATGTCCCGGGACCGAGGGGAAGCAGTGGGCCTGCATTGCCATAGGCCATGGAGGCGATACTGGGCAAGGCGGGGGTGCTCCCTGGTGAGGTCGCTCCCGGCGTAGGCGCAACCGGTTCGACATAATGCTGCAGATGGGATTGCACTACGAGTTGATCAGCGCGGATACTTGAGTTCAGTGGTAAGGAGCCTCGCCGCCACGCGGAGACCATACCACGAGTCCGACAGCTTGGTAAGAACCCGGGGACGAGCAGTATGGACGCGGAGACATGCAATGTTTTCACACTCGCACTCACGTCGTTCCCGCATCTCCTCTGCTTGACCCTTCCCCGCTGTACTCGCCGCCCAGTTGTCCACCCACACCAGCCAGTGCAGTAGCTCGTTGATCTGACGACGTCAGCGAGGCTCCAAGGCCCATTTTCAATCCCTTCCGTGCAGTTGGTATTGTCAAGAGACAGCGGGCGGCGCTCGTATTCGTATGGAAGCCGAGGCAGACCTCGAGTTGTGAGGGACGTGTAGCGTGTAGCGGGGAGCGGGAAGTGTGCCGACCAAGCGAAGAAGCCGGGAAGCCAAGACTGACCATAGTGGACGGTTTCGTCCAGTCCAGAACGATCATCACCACCGTATCCTACTTGCGGTCAGTGATCATCGCCCCTCCTCCGTCTCCTCAACCCGCGCCATAGCCATGCCTCCAGGTAACTCACATTCAGCGAGTCCGGGGGCAGACTTCGGGGTATGAGGCTGGTCATTGACTGATGCGAGCTCGGGGGGAAGAAGATGGACACGGGAGGGACGCCCTCTATTCGTGATCAGCTGCCTATGCGTTTGGTCGTTTGGGTCTAGCGCCATCTCGCCAGCTTCTCGGTTTGGCTTTTCCCGCCCACTCGAGCCCGAGCCCGGATAGCCACTGTGTCTGAAGCTCCGATCCTAGCGAGGACAACATCCCCAAGACTCGGCAGCCGACCGGAATCTCTCAAACCACGAGATCGCCATGTCCGTCTCAGAGTCTCCATGATTTCCGTCCCTCGGACGCTTCGAGCCTTATGGATCCTGTCGAAGTCCCCCAGCCAGAAACCACTAGCCTCCAGTCCCCATCCCCAAATCCCCACCCACCAAGCCCCAGGCCCCAGCCCCGGCCTTCAAAGCGCTACCACCAGGCCCAGCTTCTAGTCGGTGAACCCTTCCCCATCTCTCATCCCTTCCCATTCCCTCTCCAAGAACAGGACATAGCGGGCCATACCGTTACCCAGCACATAATCCCAGACCGAATCGACTTGACTCACCTTCATCCCCCTCCTCCCTCACCTCCATGACCTCGTATCCCAGCGCCAACGTCCCCCTGCCGTCCTTCCCCTCCGCCAAGCCGGTCCCCGGGTTTCGTTTGTTTTGCCGTCTCCTTGCGGTACCTCCCGAGGTGAGTAGGGTGAGGAGGTGGGTGCGGCCTCGAGATCTCTCGGCTGGGGACGGGGTGTTAGCACGAATCAAGTCGAGTTGATCTGTGGTGCAATCCCGATTTTCCTACTCGGCGCCAGCAACCCCCGGGGGCGAAGCAGAGATGATGTGTTCCCAAGCTTCCGCTTAGATAGTTGTAGGCAGAAACTAGGAGGACTCATGCACCAACTCAAACCCGACCCCTTCGAGCTCGAAGCGGTTCACATCTGATGTGTTCACTCTCTCTGGGGGTGGGAGCAACGACGAGTTCACAGGCCACACGCAAACCCACTCACAGAGCAACAGCACGTTCTTCTTCCCGTACCCTTTCTGCCGACCCGCACTTTGCAGGATATCACTCCACAGATCCGTCCCCGTCCCCATCCCCGTCGCCGTCGCCGTTCCTCCTCGAGTCGAGGACGCTCCCATCGGTCCCTGTTGGGTCGAGGTTGACGCCGCAGCCCCGGCCGCAGATGATGGACCGGGTGTCGAGCTGGGTCCCACTCCGACCGAGCTACTCATGTTGGTGTCGTAGGGGTCGTAAACGAGCGGCTGAGATGGAGGAATGGAAGATGAATGTGAATGATGAAGAAAGCAACCAGAAGTGGGTTGGTTGGTCCGAGCGAACGAGTGAAGTGTGAGACTGGATTTGTGTTTCGTCTGACGCGTCGCGTGGCGGTGGCATCTCAACGGGACCAGACAAGCAGCGTTTCATCTGTCTCGACTGTGACGAGGCATTATATACATTCCTCATCTGCCTCGGTCTTTCTCTTTCTTGCTCAAGGACATTCAAGTGCCCACGCACACACCCAACATGCACCACACATGGCCAGCCACAGCCACCCACCTTGCCTCCTGGCCACCTATCCATCCTAGTAGCCATACCCCTCATCGTACCCATACCCATTCCCCTCCGCCGCGTACCCTTGCCACTCGTACCCCTGCCCTCCCTGCATGCCGCCATTCATAGCCCCCAGGCTGCCCGCACCCATCCCCGTTCCGTCGCCCCAACCCATCATCTGGCCCTGGACACGCATGTCCATGCCGTCGTACCCGTTGACCTCACCCGCGCCGGCATACGGATTGTACGCCTGACCATGATACGGTCCGGATCCGGGCTGCTGACCCGCTGTGGCAGCTTGCATACCCTGCGCAAAGTCCGCTCGACCATTCACGCCGGCACCTTCCGCCTTGCTGGGCGAAGTGGACACAGACACCGATGCCGAATCGTCTTTCTCCCCTCCGGCCTGTGGAGCGCGGATAGACACCTTCCGACTCTGGGCTGGAACGAAGTAACCCAGCTGCCCGGGACCTGGCGCGTACGGCTTGGCAAACGGCGAAGCACTTCTCGGTCCATCCGGGAAACCCATTGGGCCGCCGTTGATACCAGCGGAGGAGGGTTGGTTCGGGTAGAATCCGCCTGACACCGGACTCGGCATGGCGGGGGAGGAGAAGGAGCCTCGTTGGGAGTGAGAGTGGATGTACGGTTCCGGCGAGTAGGTCTGGCCCGGGTAGAAACCCTGGGGCTGAGACGCGAAGGATCGGGATTGCGGGTAGAAAGGCCGTTGGGAAGGGTTGGACGGTTGGATCGGTACCGCGGGGCGGAAGTCGACGGGAGCGCCGTTGGCAAGGTTGTAGTACTCGCCTGTGGGGGTGACGCCGATACCAGGAGGGAGGTACGTAGGTTGTTGGGAGGGAATGAAGTGACCGTGGCCGTGACCGGCCGAAGAGATCGAGCCGTTCTCGCTCCCAGCGACGGTGGGATATGGCGAGGCGACCGAGCCACCCGTGTACATGGGGGGGATCGGGGAGATGACGTGACGAGGGAACGAGCTTGCGGGGATGTCGGTGGACGAAGTAGCCTGCTCTGCCGCCGCGGTAACGGCCCCAGCATCTGTTGGGACCTGCGCGGGTGCAGGTGTCGCGTAAAGCACAGCCGATCCGTTGGGAGCGGCTTCAACAGGTGGTGCCGGAGCCAAGGGCTGCGAAATGGCCCTATCGGATCCAGGAAGTCTGACAGTGACCGCGTCGGCCGTTCCTGAGAGCAGTGACTCGGCATCAGGCTGCGTCGCGGTGTCCTCGGCGAGCATCGAAGTCGGCGCGGCAGAGGTGGAGACTGCCGATCCCGACGGGACATTGGTGGGCACCGCTGGTGTGCGATCGGGCGTGCTTGCCGGCGTGGGCAGGTCGGGTCGTCGAACCGGAGGAGGGATGAAGTGGCGTCGGGCTGGAGTACGTTAGCTCCAATGGAAGCGCACATGTGACCTCGTGACGCACCGATGAATGCTCCTCGGCCTCTACCTCTCCCCCTGAGACCGCCTCGAGCGGCAAAGAACTGCTCGCTCGCTTGGACCGCCTCGAATCCCTCATGGCCCCATTTCCTCTCACTGACAGGCTGCGCGCGAACTGGCACCTCGGTGTCCGCTACGGGCGCCGGCGTAGTCGCCGGTGCAGATGCGGAGGCGGAAGCCGAGGACGACGCAGCCATCGGCTGAGCGAGAAGCTCATCCTGGGCTTTTTGCCTGCGCGAAGCCTCTCTCCTTTCCAACTCGGCTTCAAGCTTGTCCATCTCCAATCGATTATCCTCCTCCTGACCATCTTCCTCTTGCGCCAGCTCCACCCCTCTTCCGGCATTGCGGCTGAACTGCGAGGGGCCCGGTCCGAAGCCAAATCCTCGTCCTCGTCCGCGGAACCCGCCGGATGCGCCGTGTGGACCGCCTCGGAATCCGCCGCGCATACCCCCACGTCCACGCCAGTAGTCGCTCATACCTCGAAGACCGGCGTAGCCCTCGCCGACCTGACCGCTCTCGTAATGTCGTTGGTCGTGGGTCCAGAATCCGCCGACACGGGGTGTGTATTTGGGGTCGTTTGCGATACGCTGAGCGTAGACTTCGCGGCTGTTACCGCGGCCACGGGACGGCCCGGTACCTCGACGAGGAGTAGTGTCGGGGGCATCGGTGGAGCCGACAGCTTGATCGTCGACGGTGAGAGCGGAGGTAGAGGCGACGAGAGAGGTGACAGAGGGGTCGGCAGAGGTCTGGCGCGGATCAGAACAAGGTGCCATGGCGATACACGGTAGACATACCGACGCATCTGCCTTCCTTCCCTTCCCTTTCGCCTTGGCTTTGGTCGCTTCTCTGGGCGCAGATCCAGAAGCAGGGGCCGAGGTCGTTCGGGACGCTACGGATCAACATCAGTCCAGCTCTCACAACCGGCAAACACCTGAAACAAACTCACCTTCAACAACGGCGGCGCCATCTCCCGACTGTGTAATCGCCTCCTTCGCACTCGACTTCTCCTCCCTTTCTTTCTTCTTTGCCTCCTTCGCTTCTGCCCTCTTGGCCTTTGCCTTCTCCTTCTTCTTCTCCCTCCTCGCCTCGAGCCGCTTCAGCTCCTCCTCGGTCAACTCCCTCCTCTCCCTCCCTGGTCCTCCTGCCACTGCACCTGCGCCTCCTCTCCCCCGTCCTCTTCCTCGAGAGGCAGCGGCCGCGCCTCCTCTCCCTCCTCTAGCGGACCCAATCTCCTCGAACCGGACCTCCTCGAGCTTGTCGTCCGCCATGTCCGCCCAGCCCGCAGGGGTCGTACTATCCGCATCGGCAAATACAGGTGGGACGACACCCTTCTTTCCGCCGGGAGCAACCGGGGAAGTGGGGGAAAGAACGTCTTCCACTGCATCCTCATCCTCCTCGTCCTCGTCGGTGTCTTCCTCGGAGGCCGAGGCCGACTCGTCAGACACATCCGAAGCACTCCCGCCAGAAGCGTCTGAGCGATCCTCATCATCTGATCCGTCGGCGCCGGCGACTCGTCGACGGGGTCGAGCTCGCCGGGCTTTGCTCTTGCCCTTTGCTTTGGCTCTGGGTTTGGGCGGAGGAAGCGCGGTGCCGCTGGAAACGACGGCAGAGGGGACCGATTCGGAGGTGGCGGGAGGAGTGGGGTCCGAAGCAGCGGGAGCGGGAGCGGGGGCGGACTCGGCTATGGGGGCGGGGACGGGCACGGAGCCGGACTGGGGCTCGGCATCGGCTGGGGCTGCAGGCGGAGCAGGAGTGGGTTGGGCTGATGCATTGGAGGTCTCGGTGCGTTCCGGCACCTCCGCGGCGGCATCGGGGACGGAAGTGGAGGCAGTGGTGGTGTTGGTGGTGGGTTCGATGTGTGAAGTGGAGGTCTCCACGGTCGGATCCGAAGAGGGAGGAACAGGAGTGGTGTGTGATTCGGTCGGCGCGATGGCGGCCGGGGTATCGATGCTGTCCGTAACGTGCGTAGAGTCCGTCATCTGTGTGAGTGGGATGAGCGGGCGTCCGCGTACGATGGCGGAGGGACCAAGCAGTATGTGGGCGGAGGAGGAGCTGGAACTCACAATGGAAGTGTAATGCGAGTCAAGTCGAGGCCGTGAGAATGAATGCTATGATGCGATTCGATGCGTTTTGCCGTGGGTGATTCTGTTTCCTTGTGACCATCGTCAGCTGGAAGCATGCTGCGCGGCCACATCTCGCATGCACATACGGGAGAGCGATGAGACACCGGAACGAGAGAGAGAGAGAGAGACAATGAATGCAGAGCCGGAGCCGGACGAATGCCGTTTTTCTGCGTTTTGATCAGATCGATCTGCCCTCCACGTCTTGCCACCGAACGAGTCTTCACCGAGAGGGCTGACTGTGACCCGGGGGTTCGTCGCGGTGACAACAACACAACAGAAAGAGGCAGAGAACGGGTCGGTACGCACTGTTTTTGTTTCTGGTTGCGTACTTGTCGTGCCGAGGCCTATGCAGTCGTGCTGCTGCTACTCTGAAGAAGGAAGAGATCACGTCGTGTGAGGAGGCGCGAGTGAGCGGGTGGGCGAACGATCAACCACCCGGCCCATAGTTTAAATATTCCCTCCACTTAGGAGGCACTGGCTCCGCTGGCTGAATTTCTGGATCTCATCTCTGGCCAGTGAGTCATACATTAATTACTCGACATCCACTTCCAATTCCTCGCATTCCCGTGCCCATACGCAGCGCCTCGGAACCATCGCGATACCACCCGTCTCCAGCCCCGACTCCCGTGCCAGCCATTCCCCCGCCGGTAGACTACCTCGCCGTCCTCGGCCTCCCAGCCCATGCGTCCGACCGGGAGATAACCTCCGCGTGGCGGGATCGCGTCCTTGCGCTGCACCCGGACAAGCGGAGCGTGGGCGGGGGTGCGGGAGCGGGCGCGGGCGCGCTAAATACTGGCGTCGATGGAGACGGTACGGATACGAACCTGAACCCAGGATATTCGGATGGAGCCGCAGCCGTGGATATACGGCTGGTGAATGAGGCGCGGTGGGTGCTGAGTGATCCGGCGAGGAGGAAGGAGTGGGAAGAGGCCTTCCAAGGTGGGTCGAGTCGAGTCGCAGTCATGGCGCATCGTCATGTTGGATATGGGTCAACGGAACCCCAGTCCGAATGTGCGGTGCTGGGTGTTCGTAACCGTCGAGATCCACGCTGATCGTGGTGGCAGCTTCCAAACACCAGTCCAGTAACGGACCGCATAAGAAGGACCCTCACATCTACCACGAAGTCTCACTCTCGCTCTTCGCTCCGCACCACGGCACACCACCGCACCGAGCCGCTGCTCCAGCCCCGGCATCGACTCCAGCTCCGCCGGCACCTAAGTCTGGAGATGAGTCGAATGGATCCACCGCTGGCCGAGCTGCCGAGTCCGCCGTTCCTCTCGATCATGCCGATAGTGAGCGGGCAGGCATTTCAGGTGTCGGACGTTCCGTCTCCGAGGACGCCCTGGCCGACGGGGGGCTCTCGATCGACGAGGCCGCGCCCAGTGACCATGATGGAGACTCCGGCGCCGAGCCGACGTACTACACCCTCCCGTGTCGCTGTTCATCCCGGTTCGTGATCACGCTGGACGATCTCGAGGAGGGGGTCGACGTGGTGGGCTGCGAGGGGTGTGGCGAGTGGGTCCGAGTGGGATACGAGGTGGTCGAGGGGGATTGAGGGGTGTGGGGATGTACTCACACTCCGGTCCTCATGTTCAAATCTATAGTCATTTCGCGAGTGCAGCACCATCGTCATCTCGCAAATGCAGCAAGCCTCAGGGAGGGGAAATGGAGATGCACCCGTGCTCTCTTAAACACACGTTTGGATCCATCATCATCATCGCCATCTCATCTCGCGAATGCAGCATCAGCATAAGCATCAACATCAGCTTCAATTTGTATTTCGAGTAGGACGCTTAGGACATCATTTCGCATGCAGGGCACAAGTGTCTCCCGCCATTATCTCGTATACAGGGTATAAACCACGCCTCGCCACTCTACATCTCTATCCACAACAGCCCAAGATGGATATTTCTCGGCGCGCTGCCTCGGTCTTGGTCTCAACATCAATGCGCTCTCCGCGCTCTCCGCGCTCTCCGTCCTCTCCTTCCTCCCCACCTGTGATCAATCGTGATTATGATTATTGCTGACTTGCACGGTGGTATCCGCGAATGTCCGTTGCTCCGCCGAACTCGGTGATCACTCGACGCCTCGACTCGACGCCTCGACTCGCTTGCCTCTCCTGGGATCCCGGGTGATTCGTCGTCCCAAATGCAATTCCCGATGCAACCTGCCCCGATCAAACTCTCAACACGCCGCCAAGGTCCAAAGTCCACAGTCCACAGTCCATGATGTCCCCGCTGACTCTCAACCGTCAATCCAATCCCAATGACCCGAGCAATGTACATTGCTCGGAAGTTCGGCGAAGTACGATGGTGCTCGGCGAAGCGCGACTCGACCGAACCGCCGCCGCCCGCCGCCGCCCGCCTACTCCCCCTTCTTCTTCTGCGGGATCGGCTTGCCGTCCGCGTCCACGAGCCCTTTTTCGCGCATGACACGGAGGGATTCGTGGATCGGGTCGAGCTCGGGAAGTGGGGCGCGGTGCGAGTCAAAGTATTGGTCTGCCCATGTGAAGTACTGTGGGGGCGTATCAGCGACTGACCGCGATTCCAAAACTCGCAACGCAAAGACCTCGCAAAGACCTCGCAGAGACCTCGTAGAGCACGGGATCAAGATCAAAGGATGTATCCTCACCTGGCCATAGTTGCACGTGAAGTAGAGGTGATGCAGGGTATGGTGCGCCGGCGAGTTGATGAACCTCTCGAGGAAGTGGCCAGAAATCATGTCGCCGTCGTGGATAAAGATGGTCCACACTTGGACGAGGACGAAGAGGACCAGGTAGAGGTACTTCTGCATGGGGCAGATGAAGACGAAGACGCTGGGAGGAGTCAGCGCGGGACGGCGTGGGAGGAGCAGTAGTGGCGAAGAGGAAGGGGGCGGAGGGGGGGATTGGAGTGAGGAATTGGGGAAAGGGAAGAGGAGTAGGATGGGCGATGGGTAGGGGAAGGGAAAGATAGGGAGACGGATGAGGACGGAGCGAATGCGAGGAGAAGCTGGCGAGCGAATGGGAAGTGGGAATAGAGTGAACGGAGGGCACCACACTGAATTGTGGGGAGAATCCGAGGACTGAGAAGCCGCCGTGGACACTTTCGAGCCACTCACTGGTACGGCAGACTCTGGGCGTATCCGTCGAGCGGGTGGAACGCGAGGGCCGCCCACGGGGTTGGGACTGAGCGGGATAGTCAGCCAAGGCGCTCTGGCGCAAACGATGAGACGACGAAACGACGCCACGTCAACCGAGTCTCGACTCTCGACTCACCGATCCACTTGTGGTGGGGCTTGTGGATATACTTGTATATCCTCGGATGATGTTCCAGCCTGTGGATCCAGTAGATGCCGAAATCGTTCCAGAAGAGGTAGAGCACGGTGGACACTGCGAGCCAGGCGTACCCGTACTGGTCGATATCGGTGTAGAGGAGTGAATGGCCTCGGACCTCGGCGAGGAAGAACGGGAGCGTGAGGACATCGATGGTAGGGATAGCCCAGAGGGAGGAGGCGATTTCCTGCCTAACCTGGTGTTTGAGGAATCGGGGGTGATGCTCCAGTCGACGATCATAGAGGAGGTAGTACGATGCGGCGCAGAAGACGAAGTACAGCGCCGCGGCACCGAGACCGGCAATCAGGAGGATGGAGATACATTGTCGAGGGATGTAGTCCCGCGGCCAGAGAGAGGTGGAGGGTGGAGTTGGGGAGGGGGTGTAGGTCGCGGATGTTGAGTAGGCAGAGGAGTAGGTCGAGTTGACGAGTGGTTTCAGCGAGCTGGGAACCGGTGGGTGCGGGAGGAGGTACGAGTAGAGACGGTCGAAGAAGAGGTCGTCGCACAGTGAGACGACGCCGTCCATGGTGGCGAGGCGACGAGAGTCGAGTTAGACGAGGGATATGGGGACGAGGATGGTGGCAAGGAAGCAGGCCGCTGCAACGTGCTTTGGGTGGTGGACGATATCGATTGTGTCCTCGAAATCACGTCCAGGATAGGAATACAGTGCAGGTGCGAGTGGGCGTCGCAAGCGGTCGATAGCGAGTTGAGGCCTTTTGAGCACGTCGATCACCGTCCAGTCGTCCAGTCGTCGTGGTGGCAACAAGTCGAAAGTCGAACCGGAGCGGATCGCGGTGATGTAGTCGGCAATCGGTCGTACGAGGTTCGCACAACAACAATACTTTTACCTCGGCCGAACCCGCAGATGAGTCACGGTGCTACCGTCGAGCCGCGCCGCGCCGGAATGGGTCGGATGTCAGGCTGTAGGTCGTACGAGTGCCAGCGGCGCTGCGGTGCTGAGGGTGATGGAGGGTGGATGGACGGATGAAAGAGACGAATGGATGATACGGAGCACAAACGATTGAAACGATACGCCCTCGTCGTGCCCGTGGCGGTTTGGCGCGTGTTTTTGCGAACAGAGGATCGTACGAGGACGGCATTTGTTTGGGCTTAGGCTTAGGGTTCACCCGCAACCCGCGTCCCGTGACGAGTACCCACATCCGAGCGAACGTTTCATATCGGGCGTGCGTTCTCGTACTGAACCTCCTGTCACACCCCGCGCGCACTCCATGCATCCGAGTTGCGCTCGATTCGTGCATCCAGCACAAGTGCACAACATCGCTGCGATCCCAGGCCGTGGGAACGGGACGCAACGAAAATCTGGTAGTCTGACCACACTCGGCCCAGGGCCAAAAGTCAGGAACGAGGGCGCGAAGCATGTCGCCGCCGCCGTCGTCGGTTGGCGAAAGGCAATTCAACTCGATTCACTTGTGCCCACCGCACAACCAGCTCTAGGTATTTGCTACATAGCATTCATATGACTCGTAGTGGAGGGCAATCTGATCTCTGCTACATATCTCCCATCTGCAATACTCCCATGGCTGTTTTCTTTCGCCAACGAAGCGCATCCCTTACGCCTCGGTTTGGATTGACGCTACTCATCGTCAGCTGACCCATCCACACCCCTTTGCTGAATCTGATAACACCACCCCCATCACAACCACCGCCAGACTGCCGCACTCACGTTCCCTCGTCTTGGGCTTGTTGCCCGGCAACCTATCCTTGAGACCCTTGTTCATCCACTTGACCGTCCTGTACGCCTTGATCTGCGCCGGGCCCCTGCCGCGCGACTCGAGCTGACGCTTGTGCGCCCTGTCAATCTCCTTCTGCTCTTGCTTGTCGATGACCCCGTCGTCGGCAAAGTGCGCTTGCTTCGCAGCGACCTCGGCCTCGCCCTCGATGTGGTCGCTAAGAGGGACTCGTCAGCAAAGAGCTTGGTGTGTGGTGCTTGGTGACCCCTGCCTCCGACGCCACGAGGCGAGGGTCCGCCACTCACTAGGCTTCGAGGGCGTGTCGCCTCGACTGACTCAACCGCAGCTTCTGTTTCGCATCAGTGACCATCCCCTCCACAGGCTCCAACTTGAGACAAAGGTTGACGTGGGTGTGTACTCCGTGCCGCGCCGAACTCACATCGTGGTCCTCGTCGAGTCCGGAGTCCAGCTTGATCTTCGCCGTCAGGGTCCCTATCACCGTGAAATCATGGTGCTTTGCCGTCTGGTCGTTGATCGCGTTGAGCCTCAGGGTGGCCAGATCTTTACCGACCAGCACAGGGAGCTTGACCTCCTGCTCGATATCGTCCGTGAGGTCCTGCATCCAAAGCACTGCGATGGCTTCGGGCTTGTTCGACACCCCCGCGAGCGCGAGAGGTCCTCCGACTTTGCCGATCTCGAAGACGATCGAGGATTGGTATCGCGCGTAAACGGGGAGACGGAGCATGTCCATCTGCCACGAGATGGTGTTGCCATTCACGTCGGCTTCCTTCTTTGGCATCACCTCGGTCGACTCCGACGAAACCACGCGGAGACGAAGGGGGCGAGGCTCGAACAGGCTGGTGTTCTTTGGGTCGATGTCAATGCGCGCGTCGCCGATCTCGAGGGTGCCCGTGTCCCAGCCTCGCAGGTTGGGCGGGAGAGTCGTTTTGACCCCTCGGAACGCGAAAGAAATGTTGGCCCTGAGAAGCAATGTCAACACGATCCAGACCACGACGACGGCAACTTTCGCGCCGTGTACTCGCACTCACTTTCCGAAACCGATGCCCTCGACAATGGCATACGACTGCGTCACCGAGCTCGCCTCGGCAAACACCTCGGACAGCCTCACACTGACAATTCCCAGGATAGGATCCGCCTCTCTGAGCCGACTGTCACGAATGACAACGCGCACCACCGTGTTCTCCCAGTCCCGCACAAACACCTCGGTACCCGCTTCAAAGTACGGGTTGGTGGTGTACTGCTTGACCCGGGTCTTGTACACGAGGTCGTCGTTGACGATGAACTCGCCGTAGCCGGATGGTAGGTTGTCGGACTGTTCGGACGGCTCGTCGGTATCCTGTCCTGCCTCTCCCTCGCGATCGCCAGAGGCACCCTTGAGGTCCTGACGCTCGAGGTTGTTCACCTGGAAGTGGAGACTTTAGCAAGCAGTGTTGATTGAGAAACAAGAAGCGACTTACCTGATGGAGAATGATGGAGAGCACGCCAGAGGGCCACTGCGGGTCGGGCTTGGTCTTCTGCACATCCGGAGGAGCCGGTGGGAGGTCCTTCTTGGCCGGGTTGGGGGCCTTGTCGTGCGGGAGCATCTCCATCTCCGGAGGGCTCTTGGGCGGGGTCGGCGCGTCCTTGGCCTCCTCCACAGTCGGCCCGCGCTCGAGCTCCTTGAGGAGCGGCGCCTTCTCAAAGTACCCGATCGACCAAACGAGCTTGCCTGGAAGCGCAACGCGATTCAGCTCGGACACTCGGAGACTCGCACGAGCGTGAGAACGGGACTGTCGACGTACCAGGCATGTCGTTGGAGTCCTCGAAGCCCATGAGACGGTCCTCGCGCCTGACCATCTTGTTCGGCTCGTTCATGAGTTCCGCCACTGGAATCTGCACGCGGCCAACCAGGTCGCTAAGTACTCATCAGCACTGGACAAAACACAATGCAGTCTCGTGCTCACTCCGCGCTCATCTTGTCGCTGTCCCAGAGCATCGCGGAGAGGTCTTCCTTTGCGCGGACCTCATCCATCGTGACCATGAGCACGGCCGTCTCCTCGAACACCGGGTTGAGGTCGCCGAGGATGATCCTGGTCGAGTAGAGGGGTTTCCCAAATTTGGCGTAGGCGAGCACGACGTAAGGGTCCGAGAGACCGTTGTTGTCCTGCGCGGAGAGGCCCTCGCAGTGGTGGATGGTGATGAGGAAGACGCCGATGGCTCTGGTATCGCCGACCGCCGCGCCGGACAGCATCTCCTGGATGTTGAGCGTCATGGACTTTGGCACCGCGAGCTCGGCCGTCCCAGCGGCAATACCCATTTTCACGAACGACGAGATGAAGGGGAGGTCCAGGACATTGGGGAGATGCTTCGACATGGGGATAGCCGAGACTTCGACAGCGGGAACACCGCAGAGCGCGAAAGTGAGATTACGGACGTAGGGCGGTTCGGGGATGAACTGGACCCGGAGTCGGACGACGCCAAAGATCTGCTCGACCTGGATCCAGATGGGGATGGGGATGTGGAGCCAGTCGTACATCCCGATGAAGAACTCGATGAGGAGGTGGATGTTCTTGGCGCGGAGGTGGGCCCCCTGGCCAGGAAGTGCGGCGTACGAGAAGGCTACTTCGAAATTGTAGTAGTCGCCGGCTTGCTCTTCGGTGATCTCCTTGCCCGATGTGTCCTTGGACTTGATAAAGTCGTTGCCCTCGTCGATCCACCCGGTCTTCGGGTAGTTGGCGTCCCCCGGCTGGTCGGGCAGTGCGCGGATCGAAGTCACGCGGAGAGGGTTGACGCCCTGACCGAGATCGGTGATGCGCACGGCATCGACGAAGCCCGGGAGAGATTGCTGCAGGATATCCTCAACCATATCGGCAACGGAAATGAACAAGGATCTGGGGTACGTCGTTAGCGACTTGTACGGGCACTGACCGCGTGGCCCGCGTGTTACTCACGGGTCTACCAATCCCCAAACCAGCTTGATGAGTCCATTGAGCCACTCGACACTCTCCGGTGTGGGAGGCGAGAAAGCCTCGCCCCTCTGCCTGCCCATATCATGTCGGACCCTTTCCACCTCCTTCTCGAATCCCCTCTCCACGACCGAAAGCACAGTCATGAGTGCGAATCCCACGGCGGAGCACAGCACAGTCCGCCAGATCAACTTGCCGAGGCCCGAGCCAAAGGCGACCGAGAGCCAGACGAAGAACATGGACGCGGCGACGCCGTACTGCAGCGAGCGAAGCTTGGTGCGGAGGGCGGTGGCGGAGGGAGGGGCGGGAGGGGGGAAGGCGTGGTACAGGATGTTGGAGCCCTGGTACGCGGGTCGCGTGGGGTCGAAGTCTGCCCATGGCATCAGCGGAGACTCCACGACGAGGAGGGGGTACATCTGCCTCTAGCATGCAAGCTGGGGAAAGTCCATGGAACCTCCGAGACCGTGAACAGAACTCGCCCTCGGTGGACTCACCCTTCGGATCCGCATCCTTCACGATGATCTCCCCGCCGGTGGTGGGGTCCCTCACCCTCCTCTCGCCCTTCGGCATCTTCTCGAGCCTCTCAGTGGGCTTAACTACGGATTGACGGCATCAGCATCAGTGTCCGATATCCAAACTGCGATCGTCGTTCGCTCGCTCACGCTTGTTCGCATTCATCTGCTCCATCAACCTGCTCTTCTCGTTCGCTCCCCTCCCGGCCGATGGATCGGTGTTCTTGTCCTGGTTCGCCTTGGCCACGTTCTTCTCATCCCCCACAACCTTGCCGGTGTCTCCTTCCGGCACCTCCTTCTCGTCCTTAGCCGCCTCGGCCGCACGCTGACGGTCCTCCGCCTCCTGCGCTCGTTTGGCTACGATGCTCGCGTACTCATCCGCCTCTTTCTGGTGTCGCTCTTTGGCGGCCTTGTAGCCCTGCACAGTGGGGATCGGGTGCGCGGCGGACCAGCCTGCGCCGACATGGTGCGAGGGAGGCGCATCGGGGAGGGGAGGGAACTGCGTGCCCCCCGTGCTGCTCGAGTGGGAGGGGTCAGCGCCAGCACCGCCGCTGCCGCCGGTGCCGTTGGCGGTGCTGGTAGGGCCGTTGGCTGGGATGGAGGGGGGTACGCCGGTCTGGGACATGGCGGCGGCGTAGAGGCGAGGAGCTGGGGCTGATTCAACAAGAGGAGAGGGGTATATATGGTGGTCGTCGGTGCTGCGTGGAGTATCAATCGAGGTGCTCGATCCGCAGGATCCTCAGACGTATGGGTCGGTGTTGCGCCGAAATGAAGTCGGTTGTTGGTGACGAGTGGGAAAGAGGTGTTGACGACGTGTTGACGACCTCGCTTTGTATAGCTGTGTATGCATACTGGACGCTCATGCTGTTTCGTCATAGCCATGCTTGGTCGCCTCGTCGCCGTGCCAAGGGATGTCTGTCTCTCGCTAACTCTTCGACGTTTCGCTGTGACGTAACCGGAGTCTCCAGTTTCAACCCACTCCACCACCTCGGACAGTTCCTGGCTTTGCTTCCGTCACACCCACAGAGGAACGGGGTCCAAGCTGTAATGCATCACCTCGAGGGCGTTGTGAAGCCGAGGCGACCGGAACAGCGAGCAGCTCGTCACAATAGACGCTGTAACTGCACGTTGTACGATCAGCTACGCCAGGGTCAGTGTGTCCACGGAGCGTAAAGGACGCTGATCTCGAGGCGGCACCTGCCCCGCCTTTGCGACCCGACCACGCATCGTCGGAGCCGCATATGCATACTAACAACCTCGCAGTCCCTCAGCCAGGGCATCGTGACGTCTCAGGCATAACGAATCACGACCGCGTGCCAAGTCATTTCTGGACCATGCTCCGCTGCAAGAGCAAAGAACAATATTATCTCCAGTGAGGGATCATCGGATCGACCCCGCGGGCGGTCGAAATTTCCGCCACACTCCACCGCCGGTCACAGCGACCTGACCTGTCTTTGCCGCCGCCTTCATCCAGCTCCAGCTTGGTCCGCTCAATTCTCTGCATTCTCCTTCACACACCTCGCACCACCGTTCTGCACACATCACGATGCTCCGCACTGCCGCCTCCCGCCTCGTTGCTCCGGTGCTACGAGCTCCTCGACCATTCTCCACCACCTCCCCCGCACTGCTCAAGATCCGACATCCCTCCGGTCCTTCCACCTCGCCGTCATCCACTCCGCCTGCGCCTGCGTCCTCGTCCTCGAACTCCGACTCGGCGGCCCCGTCGTCGCCGTCGCCTTCTGAGCGACCCCCTCCCGTCCCCGAAAGTATCGGTACACCGCCTCCTCCTTTCGAACCCGAGGTGTCCCAGCCATTCACCGCTTCGAGGCAGACTACTTCTTCGGGACCAGTATCATCCGCTTCAACCTCCACCTCGACTTCAACTTCCTCCCAGCAGTCTTTCGATGGTGGCTCGGTCCCAACCGGGTCCGAGGCTCAGAGCTCTGGGGCCGGCGCTCCTCTCGAGCCTCCCTCGCCTGCTTCGGCCGGAACGAGCGCCGAGACCGCAAGTTCCGCACCGTTCGACAGGTCCAAGCTCCCTTCACTAGACATCGATCCCGAAGCAGCAATCGCCGAGCCCGAGCCGATCAAGGAGGGTGAAACCGGAGAGAAGGACGGTGCCGGTGCTGGTGCCGGGGCTGCGGGTGGGGCTGGACGGAAAGGCCGGACCGGGGCGGGGAGGAAGGAGTACGTCTCCAGTATCGAGAGGCAGAGGAGGATGTGGGCGAGATTGGGTCTCGGAGCGCTTGCTGTCGGTGGGTTGGGCGCGGTGTGGTATGTCGGTCAGAAGGACGATGGGCAGGTGAGTGAGATCATGATATTGCGCTGTGTCCGTGATTCGGGGGCTGCGGCGGGCTGCGGCGGGAAGAGGAATATGGAACGAGGGACCAGTCGACTGGCGTACAGCTGGCTTTGGAATGTGGTGTGGGCTCGGACACCTTCAGTCAGAATAGAAGGTTGTTTTGGGTCGACATGAGGACCACTGGATGATCACATTGACAGGCAGTGAGAGCACGCAACTGACTACCCCAGGTTCAGGCCGAAGGGGCACCCACCGGCCCCTGGGCTCGATTCCAGCACAACATGTCCGAAGTCTTTGACGTGAGTCCGGTGCGAGCGGCGGTATACCATCTCGGGCGGGCCTCGCTGATCACCTGGTTTTCTTCCAGTACTTCAACAAACCCGCTTTCAAGGTCCTGCTCCCCGACCCGCTTCCGCCGCCGCACCAGCGCCCATACACCCTCGTCGTGGATCTCGATGGGCTGCTCGTGCACTCGTCCTGGGACGTGAGTGGGGGTTCGGTTCCGGACGCAGCGAGCCGCATTGATCGCTCGTGCCTGTGCTTGTGCTCATGCCCGAGCTCATGCTTGTGCTCGTGCGAGCGCGAGCGCAAGTGCCAGTGCTAGTGCAAGTGCGATTAGAACCCCGCTGACGTCGTAGCGGCAATACGGCTGGCGGACGGCTAAACGTCCTGGCGTAGACTACTTCCTCGCCTACCTCTCGCAGTTCTACGAAATCGTCCTATTCACGAGCCAGCCGCTCTACGTGAGTAGTTCCGAGGCCGTCCGAGAACTTCCTCAGAACGCGAAGGATCTCAGAAGAGCCTGTTGGTCGGAAAAACCCCGCTGAAACTCTTTGGTAGACCGCCGCGCCGGTCGCGGAGAAGCTCGACCCCTTCGGCGCGTACTTGCCATACAAGCTGTTCCGCGAGTCTACGCGCTACCACCAGGGGAAGGTCGTCAAGGTGGGTCGGGTCGGTTCGCATTTGATACATGGCTCCAGTTTGCGAAAGCGCTTTCAAAGCGCCCAGAGCTCTCTAACAGTTTCCGAGCACTTGCTATGTGCCGGGTGCAGCCGCTCATCCTCTGCAGGACCTGTCCTACCTCAACCGCGACCTGTCCAAGGTGGTCCTGCTCGACACGAACGCCGAGCACGCGGCGCTCCAGCCTGAGAATGCCATCATCATCAAGCCGTGGGAAGGGCAGTCTGGTGACAAGGGTCTGGTCGACATGATCCCGTTCCTCGAGTGTGAGTGCAACTCCGCGCCGATCCAGTAGTCATCCCGACTCGCTTTTTTCTCGAGTCGCCCCGAGTTGGAGAAGAGTTCCGTAAACCCACATAGTACTGCGTACCGTTTCCTTTGACCACGTGCTGACGCGCCGCAGCCATTGGGATCTACAGCCCCGCCGACATCCGACCCATCCTCAAGAACTACCAGGGCAAGGACATACCCATCGAGTACGCCAAGGCCGAGGCGGAGATGAAGCGGAACGTGCAAGAGGAATGGGAGAGGCAGCACCCCGCGACTTCTGCCGGGGCGGGCTGGCTCAGCGGGATGTTCGGTTCGGTCGCAGCGGTGCGTACTGTCTCTGCGTGGCTTGTGTCTCCTGCGGGCTCCGGCGTGGCCAGCGGGGCTTTCTTGCCCTCTAGCCCACTAGCACTCGGCTTTCGTGATCTGCAAGCGCGTCGCCGGGTTGTCATATCGTCGCTCGCGGTGTTCATGATGAGGAGCCAGAGTGGAACCCCCGCTAATTCCTGTTTAGCCCGGTTCGCAGAGACCCAACCAACCCCTGACGTACCTCGAGCAAAAGAGGGCGCTGGCGCAGAGGGCGTACCAGGAGGAGCAGAAGTACTGGCGCGACAACGCCGAGGAGTTCAAGAAGTGAGTGGGAGCTGTGCGGCGCGGCGACCTGCGAATCTCGCCTTTTCTTCGTCTCGATGCGGTCCGGGTCCGGATCAGAGGGATCGAGCCAAGGCGAAGGAGGCGCAGGCGGTGATCATACACCGCATGTGTTCGATTCGGCTGGTCGTCGGTGGCCAATGGCAATGACGTGTGACGTTTGATGCGTCTGGGACGTGGACTTGCGAGATACGTTGGACGTCGTTGCTGATGCCCCGCCAGGATGATCGAGGAGGACAAACAACGCCAGATCGCCGAGATGAAGGGCAGCATCCTCGGGTTCGTGACCGGAGGGAAGAAGCCGGAGACCGAGGCGGAGAAGAAGTGAAAAGCCCACGAAGGCGGGATGGTTTCGGAGTGGAGTACGGGACTGCCGGCGAGGTAGCGGTGTGGAATTGGTCCGCGAGCATTGTGCAGGTGGGACGGGGATATGCTGTACGATGCAATGCAGCACTGCTCAGATGGTACTGCTCAGTTGAAAAAACCAGTGGGATGTTACGTTTGGCTCAAGTGCCATGGCTCGCAACACGCTATTCGGCTATATGGGAATCGAAGAGCGGCGAGGTAATCACGGATTCGTGTGACTCACCACGCACAACACAGAGCACGAAGCACGACGCATGTCGATATGATTGTATAAGCAACCAAGGCAGATAACGGATCGAGAAATGAGCAACAAACGCAATGGAGGCAACGATCGATCTTTTGACTTGGCTCATGAGTCAAACTTCTGCCTGAGCGGAGTACGGGTTTGAGACTGCGTCTGACCGAGTCTGTCTGAACGCATCACCTCATCCCAATGCACAGAACCGCATCGCACTGAGTCGCTACCCTCCGCACAGAACCCGCATCGCACCAAACCGCACCGCACCGCGCCGCTCGTGTCATGCTTGCATGCTATTCTCTAGTGACCCTTCTTCTCCTCCTTCTCCGCCTCGGCGACGAACTGTCGGATACTGCGGGATGGTGTCAGCGGGGACTCGCACCTTGGGCGTGGGTCGGAACGCGGAGCAACGGGCGAGGGCTTGATCCAATAGTCCGATCTGGTCGCGAGGGGTCATGGAGCGGGGACCGAAGGGATGGGGACGGCGTGGGGAGTCATCGGCATTCCGAGTAAGGTGCCTTCTGCTTTCTGCTTTTCAAACGACGATGTGCGATGTGCCCCGCTCGGGACTCTTTGCTGGAGACAGCAACATGCCTCGCAACTCCCCAATGACGGCAAGTTTCGCTCCCGCCTCCTCGGCGTCTCAATTCCGATAGCCAGGCATATCAACGCCGAAGCGAGCTTGCCTCACTTGCCCAGCATCACTGCGACAGGCAAGGACGGTTCCTCTTGGTTCCTCACGGTCCCTCTCTGCTCCTCAAGGTTCCTCTCTGCCTCTCCGCCTCTCCGCCTCTCTGTCTCTCTTCGCCTCTCCGCCTCTCCGCCTCTCAATAGTGCCTCCGATCTCTCTCGAAATATTCCCTCAATCCCGCCCCAAATCCTTCTCTCGTCGCTGTGTTTAGGCCTCTACTCCCCACCTCGGCCATACCGCGCCGACGCCACGCCCAGTCCACACACCACACATTACACACCACCGACGCATCCCACAGCGTAACGCTGCGAGAACAACCACTCACAAGTCCTCCTCGGCCGACGAGCTCGCGGCGATCGACGTGTCCTGGGCGATGGGCGCGGGGGCCTTTGAGCCGGCGTCCTTGGATCCGCCGAGCTGGGTCGCGCCGACGGCGATGGTGGTGAGGATGGTACCGAGGGCGCTGGTTGGGGAATGCGCGTGCAGGGGGCGAGGTGGGAAGGGAAAGAGTGTCACGATGGCGGGGATGAGATCGGGAGGGAGGGGAAGAGGGATTAGTGAAGCGGGACAGGGCAGTACCGGTCGTCAGAACGAGGCGGTTTGGCAGTTTGACGGAGTGCGGTCGTGGTGGTGGTAGTGGGGTAGACGAGTCGATGACGATTGGGTAGGAGGCCAGACAGTGATAGACAATTAACGAGCGATGAATAGCACCTAGGTCAGCGATGCGCCCACGCCCTGTAAGACCCCCGCCCGCTCGGGACACTAACAGGTACTCGTTCTGTCAAGCCAAGTCAGCACGATTCCATGACCAGATCATCCAACGGTACAGCAGCAACCCTGCGAACTGCGACGACTCGGCAAGCGCAGGAGCTCCCGGAACAGCTTGTCGGCCCGGACCCACCTTGATGGCCATGCCGGCGATGTTGTAGGACATCTTGGCGGAGTTTTTGTGGGGTGTGGGAGGTGTGAGAGGGGTAAGAGGTTTGAGGAATGCTTTAGATGACTGGCTTGCTCTGAATTGAAGGATCGACTGTCGCCGGAGAGGTGCGGACGGCCAGCGAGGAGAGCCAGAGGCGATAACGCCGGATAATCCCGATGTGGCGCCGATTTCGGGCGGTTGATCGCAGCGGTTCTCGGCGTCGAAATGTCTGGTCGAGGTGCCAAAAGCACTCTTGACATATACTTCGGCTTTGCTGCACGGCCAATTGTTGCTTCACACCCTTGTCCTTGTCAACTACGCCCGGCAGTCTTTTGCCGGTCTGCGGTCTCCCGACGGTCGGTACCACTCTACCTCGCGCAGCACACTTCCCGCGCCGCTGCTCGACCAAGCCCCCGTCACCCCGCCATGCTCGGTCTCCGCTCACCGCTCTCCTCCCTCATCCGCCCTTCCTCCTTCGCCTCCTCTTCCCGTGTACTGCTCCCTTCTTTCCCCTCGCTCTCCCCGCTACCCACGGTCCCCGGTACACTCCAAGTCCGATTCCGAGGCCAGCTCGCTCCCCGTCGGACAAAGTACCGCAAAGCCCAAAAAGGTCGAGTCAGCATCCCGACCGGCGGTTCACTCAAGGGCACGTCGCTCGAGCACGGCACCTTCGGCCTCCGCGTCCTGGCATCTACGAGACTGACGGCGAGCCAACTCACCTCGGCCCAGGTGGCTATCAAGCGGAAGATCAAGCCTGTGAAAGGCGCGGAATGCTTTTTGCGCGTGTTCCCAGATGTGCCGGTGTGTGTGAAAGGGAATGAGACGAGGATGGGCAAGGGGAAGGGGGGCTTCGAGTATTGGGCTTGCAGGTGGGTCGACGAGACGAGACGAGCGAGTCGACTTGTCGATTTACCGACTTGCCGACTTGCCGACTTGCAAAGCCTCATCTGTACCCATGGTGCATCGGCGGGCGTGTACATCGTCTGGTCCGACGTTCAGCTGGTTCAGCCAGCTCCGCCGTCTGGGCCGTACACTCCCCCCGAGAGCGCTTTGAACCCCGCTGATGACCCGCAGAGTGCCCGTGGGCCGCGTCGTGTTCGAGATCGGCGGAGGCGGCATACGCGAGGAGATCGCCAAGCAAGGTGAGCGAGTCGCAATCATCGTGTCTTCACCGTGTGTCCGGGACCTGGCCCGCAATATCTGTGGTGGAGATGGAGCAGCGCCGCGGCTGTGCCGCGATCGTACCGTCCCGCCGTTGTGACGCCCTACCGATTGGATTCGCACTGACGCTCGTATCTCCTGCTCGCCTGGAAACTTGATTTCCTTGCTGTCCACTCTCCTCTGCACACATCTGCATTCGGCATTCCGCTGCCCGTCCTCGTCGCAACACCTCTCTTCGCTCCCCTCACACCGTTCAAATTCACCCCTGTCTGCCACTCACTCCCCTTTCATCCGCCCCATTCCCGTGTACGATTCTACCCCTCCCCTCTTCCTCCTCCTCACTGTCCCATCGCCACTGCCTTTTACGTCCCGCGCCCTCCTCACCTGCCGCCCTTGCGCACCACAGCCCTGCGCCTCGCCCAAGTAAAACTCCCAGTTCCCACAGAATTCATCACCACCACCTCCTCCCCCCGTCTCGGCGGGATCACCTCCTCGCTCCTCTCCCCTCCCGCCTCGGCCCTGCCTGCGCCGGCGAAGCTCGCGGAGCTTGAGCGGCGGATGAGGGCGGGGCGGTGGATGTGATTATGCGGAGGGAGGAGGGGAGGGTGGAGGAGCTGGCAAAGGGGTTGGAGGGGTTGGAAATGGGCGGGGCGGCACCGGCGCACGTCAAGGAGGCGGAGGTTTAGGGCCCGGCGTGGGAGTCTACAGGCTCATGTGAAGGTGGGCGAGGAAGCGAGGCCAAAGGGGACGTTGAGACGGGACGCTGGGACGGGGACGTTGGGACAGTGTATGAGGGATGGCGCGAACGCGACGGGACGGGGTAGGGCAGGACGGGCCGTTCGGGCTGAACTTTGGCAACGGCAACCGCACATGATCGATCCAGTGGCATTAGAGCCAGTCAATGCATCGCATGATATTCGTGGACTCGGCTCTGCGCACAAATCAGCTGCTATGATCCCCCCGATTCCACCCTTGATGATCGAAATGGTCGCTCGCAGAGAGACCTCTCACACCTCTCACGGATCGCAGGATCGTGTGATTGCCGTGTGTTTCCAGACTTCACTCGTACACTCGTACGCAAGGCGGGGCGCTCTCGCGTTAGCTTCACGTCACCATGAATCTGGCTGGTCCCAGCCTGAGAAGTCGTAAAGTGAATATCGTAGGGTGACGAAGATGAACAGGGCCGACAGTGCCGCACATCCGTCAGTAGAGCGAATCGCACCAACACATGCACATTGCGTACGACGTACAACGATCCGGCTTTGGCGCTACAGATATAGGAAGCCACCCCTCCCCTCCCTGACCTATCCCATCCCCTCCTCGACCGATACCAACTCGCACCCTTGCGCGTCCTCAGGCTGGCCAACCACCCCAACCTCCGCCCTTGCTCTGATCATGGATAGCCCGTCTCCTACTCCTGTCCCACTCGACATCTCGCTCCGCTCACACCTCCCCCTCTGCGCACTCCTCCTGCGCCTTACCCACCCAATCCTCGAGCTTCCTCAGACCACCTTTACCGAGTCCTTTCCACTCGTGCTTGGCGATCGTGCCTCCTCGCCTTGCGCCGCCGTTGATACTCCACGACCTGTGAGCGGGGTTAGCACAGTGAATACCGTCTGTGCGGTGCCATTGGGGCATGTTGCAAATCGTCAAGGGAAGCGTCGAGTGAAGGGAGAGACCAAAGGTGAGGGGACGACCGGAGGGGGCGAGGGGGCAAACCGTGCGATTCGAGGCAGAAGAGGCTTGAGGAGCCGAAAGGAGAAGGAAGATCATGACAGCGAATGCGCGGATGAGGCGATGCAGTGCACTCCTTGCGCGGGCACCCTCAAGCCGCAGTCGTAAAACCAACGCCCCACTCACGTCGACATGAGCGTCGGCTCGTAACCATGCCACGAAACGTCTCTGACGACATTCGAGTCCGAGGCGTAATACATGTCGTAGTTCCCCGCCGTCTGGGATGCGCGGCGCTGTGTCTCTGGTGCCGAGGGGTCGTTGAACTGCCCGTTCGGTCCGCGGAGGGGCACGGACTTGGACCTGTCGAGGACTAGGTGGGGAGGTCAGCTTGGGCCCGATGCGTACTTCTTCGACCGGCTGGCCCTCCACGATCCCGATGGAGTCCACTCCCGATGACCATCCTCAAAGCGCTTCGGACGCAGATATTCCTCTCCAGTCGCCAAAACCTTCGCCAGACTGTAACGTTGCAAAGTTCCTCTGGGTCCGCCCATGGACACCTCCCACAAGGAGCGGAGAGCCCCACCAGCCACGATGTCACGATGTCGCGACGCCTGCTCACCTTGCACAACCCGCCCGTCCAGCGACCAGATATGGATCATTCCATCCGCGGACCCGCTGTAGATGTAGCTCTGCCCCGTGGACTCTCTTGGAGAGAAGTGGCACCGGATGAGCGTTCGGAGCACCGCGTGGCCTCTGTATGTCATGATTGAGCAGTCCTTTGGGTGGGCGAGGCGCGCTGGAGGTGGATATCGGGAATTGCGGTCTGGCAACAGCAGCTTCAGCGAGGGTTCATACCACCTTCTTCCCAATCCCCATGTAGTCTCGCGACCGCTAGCGATTCGGCGAGCATATGAGACATTGGGAGACTCAGTTGGAAGAGGGAACACCATTCCACTCACAGTCGTACCTCGGCTGGCCATACCGCGCCACCGCGTCGGGCTCGCTCTCAAACTCGTTCCAACTCCTCATCTTGCGCAAGTCGTACAACCTCGCTGCCTGGTCTTTCGAGTTGACGACGATGTACCGCCCGTCCCCCTTTGGTGAGGTATATGTGATCCCCTCGGTTGCGCCCACGAGGATTCCCGAAGGGGTGGAGGAAGAGAGGGAACGGCGGTCCCATACTTTTACGTACCCGTCGTCTGAGCCGGAGACGAGGATGTTGGTGGATGACTCGTCGGCGAAACACACGGCGTTGACTGAGGCAAGCTTAGCGAGTGCCTCGAACGAGCAGAAACGCAGAGTGGTAGGTGGAATTAGCCGCTTGGGCAGGGGGGTTTGATGACGAAGGACCGATTAGGATCCGCCGTCGACTCACCGTCGTCCGCGTGACCGCTGATGCTGAGCGACCTCCGCTGTGCATCAATGTCATACACCATGATCTTCCCGCTGCCTGCTCCGGCAATGACCTCCTTGCCGTCGGCCGAGAACCGTATGCTCCAGATCTGACCTCGCCGTCAGTCCCATGCCGACTCCCTGGGATGATCGGGCCGGTATCATTTTTAGAACGGTTCAGCCGCACTCACGCCGAAACTGTCGTAGCCCCATATGTCCTCGCTTCGGCGCCTCGATCCGGAGAAGTCGAGGCAGACGTGCTCCGAGTCGTGCTCGGAGGTATAGAACATGTGGACATAGGGTGTGATTGACGAGTAGATGATACTGCGCATGAATCAGCTGGGGTTCGCGGATATCTGCGATACGCGAGTCGAAGAGCAGTTGACGCACCGATCACCGTTTCTCGAGCTATCGGCATCTGTCACGGTCCACCTCTACAGGAGTCTCAGTCACCATTTGTGGCCGCCTTGCCGTGGTTCCGATCCGCACTCACCCCTTCCTCCCCTTGCACCGTCTTGATCATCTTCAGACTCGTCTCCTCTCTCGCCATGCCCCTTCTTCCCGTCGTCCAGCTGCCCCAGGGCATGTCCATATCTTCGTCCTCATCCTCTTCCTCACCCATGACCATATCGCCCAATGTCCCCGGCATCTGCCCCCGAGCTGTGGCGCGGGGCGACGTGGTGGGTGATAACGACGGCCTGGGGCGCTTGGGCGTGATGCGCGAGTGGGCGACGTCGTACAAGTGCAAAGTAAAGTATTGGGTCGCGGAGACTAGATGGGGGAAATCGCGGTTCCGACGAAGTGCGGTATCAGGGGGAATCATGAGTTAGATATGCCAAGCAGTGTGGGGAAACCACTCACAGAAGACCGAGTAGTCCTCTTTGGCGTATTGGCCGACGTATGGGATACTGGGGTAGCTCGCCACGACGGTACCGTTTGTGTTGGGTATGGTGGCCTGTAGCGGTGTCAGCGGGTTGAGGGAGAGCGAGTTCTGCAGTTGCAGTTGAGACGGCGACACCTACCGCGGACATGGGCGGGATATACCCGTGACTCCTCTTCACATCGCCCGCTCTCGATCTTACTCGATGCCGTCCCCCACCGCTTCTCCAGTCACCGACCCTTCCAAACTCTCCCGACTTGAGCAATTCTACGCCCCTCGGATTCGGTTCGGTCTGTGGTTTCCACCACTTCTCCTTCCTCCTTCTCTCCGCCTCTGCTCTGGCCTGCCTTTCCCTCTCCTCGGCGGACATGCCGCCCAGACCGAGTCTGCGGAGCAGACCCTGTGAGCCAGAGCGAGTTGCCGGTCCCGTATCTCTCGGACCGGCCAGAAGTCTCGCGAGGAGGGAGGATCGAGCGTCAGCCGACCCTCCAGCGGAATTGAGCAGTGATGCCAACTCCAGAAATGTCCTTCCGGAAGATTCGTCGTTCGGATCGAACTCCAGCGTGATCTGATCGCCCAGAGCCGTAGCGTTACCCATATCCTCGTCGTCCTCCCCATCGTCTAGACCCGCATCGTCGTCGTCCTCGTCGTCTTCCATGAACTCGTCGTCGTCCTCGTCATCCATGTCGTCAGGATCGAAGTACACCTCGTACGCAGCGTCATCGTCCGCATCGTCGTCGTCCTCGTCCACCCAGTCCGGGTCATCTTCGTCTCCACCCGAGACGAGCTGGGCGTAGAACCGCTCGAGGTCGGGGTGCTGCTCTTCGTCGTGGCCGCTCATCGCGCGGGACTCGGCGAAAGCGATAAGAAGTGGAGGTGATCGGGCGGCGGGAAATGTCAGCTCCAACAGGTGTGTGTGGTACCGGTGTCGAATCGATGCAAGTGGTGTGGCCGTCCAGACTCGAAGATCCGGCTCGGGCGATCTCTTCCCAAGATAGCAGAGAGGTGTTGCTGTCGGAGATGAAGAGGACGAGGATCGGGAGACCATGTATATAGGCTGACCACCCCCTTCACTCGCTCGGGCACCGGCCTCCACCGGATCCCTCGACCTCCACTCGGGACCACGAGGCCGAGAGTGCCACACTGTCAGCTCGCCGCCAACCTTGTGTGTAACGCCGATAACGCCGCGGCCACCCGGCTGCAAGTGTTAGCCGGTAGAGCCATGGCATGCATGTTTCTGACCACTGGGCACAACGTCTGCCTTCTTTCAAGTCATCCTCCGTCTCTTTTTACTCAGCAACCTCAGGCTTCCTCACATTCCAGCACCCACACAGCCAATTCAGCCTCCCCAGTCCGTCTACAGATCACCAGCAACACCATGAAGTCCTCGCTGCGCTCTCTTGCCTCACACATCCCCCGCCCGGAATCATTCATCGTCTCGTCCAAGCGCACCCCCTTTGGCGCGTACGGCGGGAAGTGAGTCCAGAACCTCGCTGCTGTTGGCTCGTGTCGTTCAATGCGACGCCATATGGACTTATCTGACCTATGGACCAGGCTCAAAGACCACAAAGCGGCTGAGCTTGGTGGGATTGCTGGCAAAGCGGCGCTGGCAGAGCTGCCGCCGGGAGTGGAAGTCGACCAGGTGTTCTTCGGGTGAGCACGGCCCCTTCATTGGCCAACCAGCTTCTCTTCTCTGCGAAAGCTGCTGGGCGAGTTTCGGAGGACTGTGCTGACTTGTTCGCAGCAATGTCACCCAGACTGACAACTCGACGCCGTACCTCGCGCGGCACGTCGGGCACCTGTCCGGCCTGGGGCCGACCGTCCCAGCGTTGACTGTCAACAGGCAAGTCGGCGGCGCTGGTCACTTCATCCGTTGTACCAGATACCAAGTTTCCAATCGCCGCTAACTTGCATACAGATTGTGCGGTTCGGGGTTCCAGAGCGCCATCACTGCTGCCCAGACTATCGCTCTGGGCGAAGCGGATGTCTGCCTCACGGGAGGCGCAGAAGCCATGAGCATGAGCCCGTACACACTAGCCGGGGCGACTAGGTGAGCTGCTTTCCTGCTGTACATCCAAGGGATCAGGATGGGATTTCCTTCTGGCGTGCCAGGGCGTGTAGCTCACGAGACCCTAGATTTGGGACGCGGTACGGCATCGACTTGAAGCTGGAGGATTCGTTGGCGGCGGCGCTGGTGGACCAGAACCCTGGAGGCAAGCCGACAGCCATGGGGAGTGAGTGCACCTACAACCGATGCACGCGGACGCGTTGAGATGGCTGACCTCGTAGTCACTGCTGAGAATCTGGCGAAGAAGTACGGCATCACCCGAGACGAATGTGACGGTGAGTCCAACCATTCTCCTTGATTACAGGTCTTCGCCTGACAGTGTCTCAGCCTACGCACTCATGACGCAGCAGCGCTACGCTGCCGCGCTCTCAGCCGGTGCATTCGCCGGCGAGATCGTCCCGGTCTCTCTCAAACCCAAGAAGGGCGTTCCCCAAAGTCTCGACGCGGACGAGCATCCCCGACCCCAATCCTCTCTTGCGTCCCTCGGTTCCCTCGCCTCGGTGTTCCAGAAAGACGGGACCGTGACCGCCGGGAATGCCTCGGGGATATGTGATGGCGGCGCAGCGAATGTCGTGATGTCCGAATCGGCGCTGGGGAAGCACGGTGTCAAGCCGTTAGCTAGGATCGCGGCGTACGCCTGGAGCGCTTGCGAGCCGGAGATCATGGGTATTGGTCCCGTAGTGTCGGTCAGGAACGCGCTGCAGAAGATCGGCAAGACGGTGAATGACATGGACATCATCGAGATCAACGAAGTGAGTCGGGAGTTCGAAGCCAGGGTTCAACTGGATGAGATGTGGGAGGGCGGTCAACGGGATATGGACTGATGCGCCGATTGCAGGCTTTCGCAGCGCAGTGGCTCGCAGTGCAGCGAGAACTCGAGTTGCCAATGGAGAAAACCAACATGTTCGGAGGAGCCATCGCACTGGGCCACCCCCTGGGAGCGAGCGGTGCACGGTGAGTCCAAGGGTACCACACTACTGTGACATTGGTGAATCTGGCTGATAATGCTTTTAGTATTCTGGCAAACTTGACGCACAACCTTCACAGGCTCGACAAGCAGTGGGCGCTGGGTGCGGCTTGTATCGGTGGTGGGCAGGGCATTGCGGTGGTCCTCGAGCGGTGCTAGAGGGTTGACGATGACACCGAGTATGAAATCCGTCCATTCGGTTACTGTATACATGTGTTCGATGCATCATGAGATACGACGATGCGTGGGTCTCGGCGTCGTGGCTCCTTGCGGACAAGAGTGTGTATCTGTGTGTATTATGTATGTCACAAGCCCAAGTCCTCTACAGAAGCGGTGATCGAGGGGTGAAGTGATCGCATGTTATCCTTCCATACCCAGTGTATCTTCGTCGCGATCACCCTCAAGCCAGCACCATTATGACCGACAATCCCCAGTCCGACGAGGCCCCATTCACCCAGATTCATCAGTCATGCCGACACCGATCACGCGGGAACGACCGTGCTCCCCTGCGTCCCCCTCCGGTCGTACGGCGCCATCGACATCAGCCACGCCGACGACACCGGCTACCTCGTCCACACCCAAGAAGTCCAAGGTGACTACGCCGAGTTCCGCTTCGAAGGAAAAGAAGAAAGGAGAGACTCGGACCACGCACACGACTCCAAAGGGTAGTGGTGGTGGGGACAGCTGGACCCCTCAGAGGAGGATCAAGCTGTTCGAGGCGTATCAGGAGGTGGCGGCTGTCAAGTGGGAGGATATCGCGGCGAAGGTACGTGCACGGTTCGTTGATCACACTATCCATGGCTTTGAGCTTGTAAACCTGTCAAACAGCAGATATTGGAACAGAATCGGTGTGGGGAGGGGCAGACAAGTCCCGATGATCATGGCGGACCTGGGATGTGGCTGACGCGAGACTTTGCAGATGGGCGAAGGCCTCACGGGCAAGCAGTGCAGGGAGCAGTGGCAGCGCGCTACGGGCAAGAAGATCAGAAAGGCCCTGGCCGAGAACTAGGCGGTGGGTGTGATCCCCACCAAGCGACGGAGGAGACGAGTGGATCTGAGAACCACGAGATGCGACGCATGCGATCACGGGTGGTGGTGCGAGTTGCGGGGTATTGATGCATGATATACAATTGGGTTGATGCTTCTCCTGGCCAAGCAATGTCGGTGATGCTCCCTAGTCAAGCGGATATTCGTCGGCTCATCGCGCATTTCCGGGCATCTGACCATCAACGCTGACCAACGAATCTGTCTTGTATGAGGTACTCGAACCCCTCCGCCGCCCGACTCACCTGGATCCCGTACTCGCGCTGGAACGCCCCAAACTCCTCTTCCTTGCCCTTGTAGTTCTTCACCAGGCTCTCCAGCACCTCCTTGATGCCCGAATAATTCGTCTCAAGCGCCGGTGCGACGTCTTTCACGGTGCGCCGGACAAGCGTGCCGCCGATGAGGCGGTAGCATGGCCGTGTGGGCTCCGAGGTGACGAGAGGTTTCAGTGTGGAGAGGACGAGTCTGCGTCGTCAGCACGACGTGCGCGTCGCAGTACGCTAGCCCCAACAGCCCATGAAGCTTCACACGCTTGGAAGACATGACGGGCCGGTGGGCGGCCTGGGTATGTGCGATAGCCTCTGATCGTGACACGCTTCCCGCTCGACTCACGCGTGTTCCTCCATCTCTGACTCCAGCTCGCCGATCTTCTGCGCGAGGTTCTGCAGCTCTGTGCGATACCGCTGGAACACCACCGGCACTTCGTTGGGCTGTAGCTTCTGTGATGTCGAGGCCTTTGGCGGCATGGCGTCGGTGCGGGCTGCGAGATGTGACAAGCAACAAGCAACCAGTCAAACGATGTAGCCAGTACAGACATTGACATTGTCAACTCGCTCGTCTTGCTCGCTGTCGGCGGCCCCGCACTCGGCGTTTTTCGGCGATTTCAAAGTCGCAAAAACCGTGGCGCGTCCAGGATGGCTTCGACTTTTGTTCTCTCCACCTTTGGCCCACCTCGAACTCGTCTATTGCAAGGTTATCCCCGTTCTCGCTCTTGTTGCGTTCATAGACATACACCTCAAAAGGCCGCACGAAAGGGCCGAAACGTCACTAGCGGTACACCGATCCTATCAACGCCGCTCTCACCATGGTTGACGCGGTGACTATCGCCCCAGAGCTGCCATTCCGGCAACAAGTGAGCGACTTCCAACCTTTGTATCCACCTTGCACCCATCACGAGCTTCACTGACCCGGACCCAGATTCTCGAACTCGCTGTGCATCTCTCCCGCTCGATCCCTGCTTCCGCGGATGGCAGCGCGGCGCGGGACTTCGTGGCTGGATTCGAGGCGCAGGTGAAAGGCGAGGAATCAGAGGAGGTCCCGGAGGAGACGAGGAAGGCGGTGGTGAAGTCTTTGATTGGCAAATTTGGGGAGCTGCGAGGTGGTCTCGAGGCGGCAAAGGAGTCTGGTGCGTGAGAGCCATCCAATTTGGGCAGTGCGCCGGCTCCACTCTGGTGTAATCTGGCCCCTACTTCGTGATTGTCCAGGCATCAGTCATGCTGATCCGAGCAGAGCCGGAGAGCGCCCATCTGCTGTTGCAACATGTGCTGTCGACGACTTTCACGGGAGAAGAATACGACTCGGCGTTCAAGAGCGTCCTCGAGGCGGTACAGAAGGGGGGAGAGGCCAATGCGACTGCTGGGCGAATGACCCGTGTCGAGGCGGCTTCCCGGATGTGAGCGGCTGCGACTATACAAGTGTTTCATCGTCTGCTGTCGTGCTGATGATTTTGGCAGATTGAACAACACCTACAACTACCTTGCTCCCAACTCCCCTCTCCGCGCTCCGACCCTGCTCGCTCTCCTCGCTCTTCTCGCCCGATCGTCAGAGCTGCCTGCTCTGCCTCTGACCCCCTCCACACTCACCCCGGCGCTTTCCCAATGGCCCCTCTCCCAGTCCGACAAGGTCGCCTTCCTCACTCGCGCTGCGACGATCTACCAATCCGCAGAGCAGCTCTCGCGCGCTCTTGAAATCTCGATCCTCGCGCTCGCTCAGGGCGCCGAGAAGTCGGCTGTGGAGAAGGCCATCGTCCTGGCTCTGTCGGTGGAGAACAACCTGAGTCTCGACGAGGTGCTCCGAGTGAACGGCGTGCAGGCGCTTTTGGACGGCAGGCTCAAGGAGCTCGTCGCGCTCTTCACCGAAGTGGACGAGATCGAGGCCGTCGGAAAGGGCAAGGACTGGCTCGCAACGAACGGTTCATACGTCGAGAGCTTTGGTGAGGCGCCGACTGAACTTGTTTCTATAAGAACACCGCTTACCCCGTGAACAGGCGTCGCGCAGTTCACACCCGAGTCGGTCCTGCGCAAGCTGAGACTCATCGCGCTTGCTACCCTCGCTGCGAGGTCGTCAGCTAAGCAGCTCGCATACGCCGACGTCGCCTCTGCGCTCCAGATTGACGTCTCCGAGGTTGAAATGTGGGCCATTGACGGTGAGTGGGACAAGTTCACATTGGGTTCACATGCTACTGCTCTCGTCTCGTACTTGTGGCTGGCACTTTGTGTCCTTTCCATTCACGCCGTGCTCATGTCCGCCGTAGCGATCCGCGTGAACCTGTTCAAGGCCCGCCTGTCCCAGCCTTCATCTCTCATCCGCATCATCTCCGTCTCTGGAGCCGGCACGCGCCGCTTCGGTCCCTCCGAATGGCAGCTGCTCGAGCGGAGGCTCGGGGAGTGGAAGAAGGCCGTCGCGGACGCGCGGGCGGTGATCGACGAGGCGGAGCAGGTCGCTGCGCAGGGTCCGATCACGCACCAGCGCAGGACGGGGGGTCGGAGGGATGGCAGGGACGGAAGGGATGGCAGGGATGGGCGCGAAGGGAGGGAGGAGAGGAGGGAAGAGAGGAGGGAGGGAGAGGAGGTCGCAGCGTAGAGTCAGAGTTGATGGGTGGGACTTGGTACATGCATTTGTGGATACATTGCCTCAGTGGGCTCGGTGCAGGTTGATTGGATCGTACCCCGAATTCTCGGCCGTATGGAAGAGTGTCAAGAGCGAGTACGTGTATGATTGCACGAGGAGGAGTACGAGTACGGCGTCGAGCATACCATCTTGAATTTAATCGGCCCCCGGATTCGATTCCTGCGGAGGTGCGACTGCGGCGATATCATCGCCTCTTGGCATTCCCGTTTTCCAGGCTTGGCACCGCTCGGCGGTCTCTCGCTTGGCTCTCTCTGTCTCTTCCTCCGCCTGACTCCGCACTCCACATCGCCCCGGACTCGGGACGTGACACATGCCCATCGCATGCTTGTGCGGCAGAGTAATGCGCAAACCACTGACTATCGGTGACGCACCAGAGGCAGGGCTATCGCAGTCATGTAGTCTGACTCTGACGGCGGTCCCCCGCCAAGGCGGTCCTCCTGAGATCTAAATCTTGGACAGCCCCGGCATTCTTGGCATCCACACCGGCGGCAAGCTGCGACGGACCAATCCTCGGCGCAGCTGCGTGGTACCGGTACACTGACGTCGTGATGCGTGTTCCCCGCCCGATGCCCGCCACTCGATGCTGATGTCGATGACTGCAGTGTCGACTCCGCAGTCGTCGACACCCGGCTTGTCGTCGTAGACAGAACACGCACCCCCACCGAGCCACGAGCCGAGCCAAGCTCTACCATCCTCGGCTCGGCGTCTTCGTGCGACGTCTTGGCCTCCTCGGCGCCCGATATGGTGTGGATATCGGCCCGACCAATGCGTCCAGACCCTCCGCAATGAGTGTCCTTCGCCCCAAGCGAATGCATCGCCGTGTCTATATATACTCTCCCCTCCGCATCCCCGCGCCGAGTTCCTCTCTTCTTTTCTCTCATTAACCAAGAACAACCTCTGCGTATCATGGCTGAGAAGAACCCCGACCTTTCTGACCAATCCCCGGGAAACCAAGAGAAAGAGAATCAAGAGAAAGACAAATCGTTCAACCGGGCAAACCCGACTGATACTCGCGCAACGGCGGTATCCCAAGCCCTGCCATTCGCGCCTCACAACACCGCGTCGAGCAAGGTCCTCGAGGCATTGTCGAGCGATGCGGACCACGGCCTGACAGAGGAAGACGCGAGGAAGCGGCTCGAGCTGTATGGCCCGAACCGGCTGAAGCCGCCCAAGAGGCCCAGCGTGATGAAGATCATAGTCAGGCAGGTGGGGAATGCGATGACGCTTGTGCTCAGTGAGTCGGGAGTAGGGAGTCGGGAGTCCGCTCGGACGCTCTGTCGCTCGCCCGCAGCCCAGTGCTGGCGTGGGCGCACTCTGTCGCGATTGTCCTGCTGGATTTGACGCTGAAACTGGTCTCTCAGTCGCCGCGATGGCCGTGTCGTTCGGTACGATGGACTGGATCAGCGGCGGTGTCATCGCCGCGCTGGTCATCCTCAATGTCGCAGTCGGATCTTACACCGAGTGGCAAGCGGAGAAGGCAAGTGACTCGTCACCTCGTTGCAGCTGCTGAGAAGCTTGACGAGCTGACTGTCGACACATAGACCGTGGCGTCTCTCGAATCCGTCGGTGCGCCACAGGCCAACGTCCTCCGCCATAAGCCTTCTGGGGAGAACATCACAAAGACCATCCCAGTCGAGGAGGTGGTCCCCGGCGACCTCGTCCTGCTGAAGAACGGGGACATTGTCCCGGCGGACGGAAGGGTGTTGGATGGGCACATCAGTAATCTGGAATGCGACGAGGCGTTCCTCACGGGCGAGTCGCTGCCCGTGGCGAAGCAATCCGAGCCGATCGACGAGGAGGATTGTCCTGTGGGGTAAGTGGCATGTCTGACCATACAACTGTTAACGCTGCGGCGGTGTGGATGCGGTAGTTGACGCTACTTAGCGATCGCATCTCCATGGTCTACTCCGGTTCGCAGGTGACCAAGGGTCGCGCCAGGGTCGTGATCACCGCGACGGCGATGGACACCGAGATTGGCAAGATTGCTCGGGCGCTCGATTCCAAGGCGAAGAGGAACGAGAAAGGCTGGGCCGCGTTGTGGCACAAGACAAAGGTGCTCCTGGGCGTGGCGGAGACTACCCCTCTGCAGATAAAGTGGGTCCTTCTGGCGTCCTGAATCCTCGCCCATGCGGTTCCGCCTCGACTTGGACTCGGCCGTGTTGCTGACGGAGCAGACTCAACCAGCTCGCATACTTCCTCCTGGGCATGGCGTGCATCACAGCCATCGTCGTCGTTGCGTCCACTGGGTTCCGCAATGTCCCGCTGTCCGTCGCGACCTACGCTGTCGCCGCAGCGGTTTCGATCCTCCCGGCGTCACTCATTGCGGTCGTGTCACTCACGCTCGCCCGCGCTTCCACGGATTTGGCCAGCCGTAACGCCCTGGTTCGGCGGATGGACGCAATCGAGGCTCTCGCGGGAGTCGAGAACGTCTGCTCGGACAAGACCGGCACGCTCACGGTGGGCAGGATGGTGGTGCGGAAGCTGTGGATACCCGCGGTCGATTGGAGGGAGAACGAGGCTGCTCCTGTGGACACGAAGAGGGGCCAGGCATACAGTTTGGAAACGGGGAGTGACCCGTTCTACCCCCGCGGAGAAGTCAAGGCGGACCTGGTGGAGCTGCGAAACGAGGCGAGCCCGGAGCTGGACCTCAAGCGGAGGACAAAACAACTGAGCCAGGACGAGGTGGACGAGCAGGACACGGTTGTCCATCCGGAGTGTCTCGAGAGTAATTTGCGCGAGTTGGCGCTCTGCGCGGCGTTGTGCAACCAGGCTACACTGTCCCGACCTTCGTCCGATGACAGTCAGTGGGAAGCGCATGGCGACCCTACGGAGATTGCTCTGCAAGTGGCAGCGCACAAGTTGGGCCACGGCAAGCCTTTCCTCACGCACGCGAAGCACGCCCTGTCCCGCGTGGCATCGGCTCACAGCCACCAGCGACCTCCCGTTGCGGGCGTCAAGGGGCATTACGAGCCACTGGTCGAGCACCCCTTTGACTCTACGGTGAAGCGCATGTCGATCGCGTATCGTTTCGTGCCGGACGACCGATCCGAGGAGCCTCACATCCTGTGTCTCCTCAAGGGCGCGGTTGAGCGGGTGTTTGAAAAGTGCACTCGGATCCAGGACAAGCAGCTCAGCGAGGACCACAAGGAGAACACGATCCGCAAGATGGACGCTCTGGCCGCTCAGGGACTTCGGGTCCTCGCGCTGTGCGGGAAGAAGCTGCCAAATTCCGAGGCCGAGCGGCTGACCACCATGCCCCGGGACGAGTTTGAGAACGATTTCGCCTTCCTCGGACTTGCTGGGATCTATGATCCTCCGAGAAAGGAGTCGGCAGGAGCTGTGGCCGACTGCCTTCGAGCAGGGATCACACCGAGGATGCTCACGGGTGACCACCCCGCTACGGCCACGGCAATTGCGCTGAGCATCGGGATACTCGACAAGGCATATGCGAAGAGCGCGGTGATGACGGGGCAGCAATTCGATGCGCTCTCGGACGAGCAGATTGACGCGATGGAGGAGCTCCCGCTGGTAGTGGCGAGGTGTGCCCCGGAGACCAAGGCGAGTATCCTGGTGCAAGCTCTATCTCAACCTGTTGGCCCTGCTGATCGCGTAGGTCCGCATGGTCGATGCGATCCACCGCAGAAACCAACACACCGTCATGACCGGAGACGGTGTCAACGACTCTCCCGCCCTCAAGCGCGCCGACGTCGGCGTAGGCATGGGAACCGGTTCCGACGTGGCAAAACAATCTTCCAACCTCGTCCTCGCCGACGACAACTTTGCAACCATCTGCCGTGCGATCCGCAAGGGTCGTTCGGTGTTCAAGAACCTCTCCAAATTCCTACTGTATCTCCTCTCGGGGAACCTCGCGGAGATTGTCGTGCTCCTCATCGGACTCGCGTTCAAGGACGAGAATGACCAGGCGGTGTTCCCCCTCTCTCCCGTCGCTGCGCTTTGGATCAACACACTTACCGCGGGCCCTCCGGCTCTTGCGCTGGGTCTCGAGCCGACTGCGCTGGACGCGATGGAACTGCCCCCAACGGCTTTCCACCGGATATTCACGCTCGAGTTCTACTTTGACCTGACGTTTTACGGCTTCCTCATGGGCGTGCTGGCGCTAGCAAACTTTGTAATAGTCCTGTGGGGTTACTACCCCGGCGACCTGGGCACGTACTGCAACGAGGTAGACTCGGACACCTGCAGTCCGGTGTTTCAGGCGCGCGCGACCTGCTTTGCCACCCTGGTGATCATCCTGTAAGCGAGCTCAAGTCGTCCAAACAAGTGCGGGGAAAACATACTGACTCGATCAACTCCGCAGGATGATCCACTCCCTCGAGTGCAAGCACTTTACCAAATCCCTCTTCCAGGTCAACCTGCTCGACAACAAGGTCCTCCTGTGGTGCGTCGTCGTCCTGTCGCTCATGACCTTCCCGGTGGTCTACATCCCGCGGATCAACGACGACGTGTTCCTTGTTGGCTCGCTCACTTGGGAATGGGGCATCGTGGTGAGTGGCACCGGCTCGGCTCGTAATCTCCAAGTGTCATATCCTCGAATCGAACTACGGCCCAACCTTGGTGCCTGCTCGGATCGGCTTGACGCTTGCGACCTCGCATCCGTGTGGCCATCGCTGATTGACCGCTAAGTTCGGGATGATCCTCGTGTACCTCGCCGCGACGGAGGCGTACAAGTGGTGCAAGCGCATCTACTTTAGGAGGCACGCCGCGCCCAAGTCCGCGAGGGCGCCGTCGGACAAGACGCTCAGGATGGAGAACACCATCGCGCCGGTGTGATAGAGGGGTCGCACAGTGCCGCGGGCGTGATCGAGGAGTACATACATTACAGTACGAGTACAACTGAATGGCACCCAGGTTGGGTTGATGAAACCGCGTTTGTACTGATGCAGAAGCTCATGCATAAGAATGGTCAATAAGTTTGGCTTCTTCTCAATGCTCTGCATATTATAACTGTCTCAGCGCCCGCTAGCTGCGAGTCTCTTTTACCCCATCCATTCTTCCCGACTTCACACCCACACCCCTCCACCTCACCTCTGTGACTCTGACGCACCCTCGGCCCCATGCCCTCTCCGATGATGGCGAGGTTCTCCGCTGAAGATGAATGTGGGACCACCCGCTTACAGCTCCGAGCCGTTGGTGCGCTGGTAGTACCACAGCGGGGCGGTGGCGTTGCAACTAGACGAGCCGGTCTGGTTGACGGGCTTGAAGATGCTGCGGCGTGTGAGCCACGCGCAGGTCTAGGTTCCGGTATCGGGTTCGCTTACCTGTCCTGGGGGCGACCAAGGGAGTGGGAGTAGTACCAGACTTCGGACGGATCAGCTCGTCCAGACCATGTGCGGAGGCGGACATTCATCCGGAGACTGTGACACTCTGACTTACCCTCGGAAAGGATCTGCTTGGTGGCGCCGTAGCAGCCAAGCTAATCGGAGCGTCAGTGATGATGTACAGTACGAGTGCATGGTCTCAATCGCCGAAACGCACGTAGGGGACCGCGCCGCTAGCCTTGGTCAGAACGCTCTGGATGGAGGTGAGGTTGTACCCCGTCGAGTTGCTCGGGGTGATACCCGCGTTGGAGAGCCAGGTGTAGGTCGGGTACTGGATCTGAGCGCGGACGACCGACTCAACAAAGTCGATGATGGAGGCTTCGGTGTCGTTGGCGTACTCGAGGCCGTAGCAGTTGTTGGTGTTGTTGTTCCCGACGTCGTACGTGGAGAAGCAAGTCTACGAGCGCGCGAGATGAGCTCTGGTCAGGGCGAGGAGGAGGGACACAAAAGTAGGCGTAAATACTCGTCTGCCCAACTCACAGCATGCTTGCTGAACTCTGCTCTCGTCAGCTCTTATCTTCAGGAGAGACACCCTCGCGACCCACCGTGCTGCCAGAAGGTCCAGTCGGGGCTCCCCTGGGACTTCCAGAACTTGTTGATGTACGCGAGTAGGTCATACTTGGCGTACTTGTTCAGGAGCGGGGTGATGATATCACCACCCTTCCACGGGGGAACGACGGTGCCGTTAGCCAGGCCGGTAGTGGTGTTGGGCGATGGAACGGGGTCGTACCTGCACGTGAGCGATTGTTTAACCTTCATTCACGTTCGCGTCGTGCTCACTGCCTGGCAAGGTCGCAGTACTGGCCGTAGCTGCCATCGCAGTGGTCCGGCCAGAGACCGTGGATGGTCCAAGAGTTCTTCGGGAGGACCGACCCGTTCTTCTCCAGACCGGTGTACTGTGTCCGTCCCATGAGCCTCTCTCGCATCATTCGAGATCACATCGTCGTCGATACACGGCATGTAGCCGTACGCACCGTGTCCCAGTACTGCGTCACGAGGACGAGGCCCTGCACGGGGGTGCAGCAGGTATCGTACGTCTTGAGCGTCGAGTTGCTGAGCTCGCACGAGTAGTACTGCGGGAGGATGGCACAGGTGTGGTTGTCGTATTGCCAGGCGAGGGCCGGGGCGGCGATGAGGGACAGAAGGGCAGCGGCGGCGAGCATCTTGCGAATTTGATCGTCTAGCGGGGGTCAGGGCGATGGAGGAGTTTCTCCGGGTCAGCTCTTAAGTATCCTCGAGCTGGGGAGGTGTGATCAGCGTTCCGAATGGTGGAGCTTCCAAGGGGAAATTGGATCTGCTGCATACTGTAGCAACGTGCGTCGAGTACCTTGCAAGCAATGACGAGGAGAAGAAAAGACCCAGACCCGGACCCATGATGCTTGACTCCATGTACGTACGGTATGGTGCAGAGAGAGTGCAGTAGGGGCCGAATTCATGTCGAAATCGCAGTGACGATCGCACGTTTCTCAAACGGCCACTGAGTCAGTCTCCCCGTTCCTGGCCCGACTCGCAGGACTTCTTCGATGTCCTCGTCCTTGCAACCTTTCCATCGACATGCCTTCCCTGAATCCACAATGTCCACAGCGTCGTCTCGGTCTTGGCATTATCGTCGCCAACGTGGTGCATCAAGGCTGAATCCCGAGTGCCGCGATGGGCACCGATGCGCGACGTTCGGCCGACAGAGGCGGGAAACCGAAGCATTCCTCGTATATTCTGAACAGGTCTGAACGCCTCGGCATCATCGGCGTCATCGATTCTGCTTCCATGCAATCCAGTATCGCTGCATAACCGCGCACCTGGAAGCTGGCTACGGCTACGCTCGCTCGTGCAGGCATCGGCGCACTCTAAAATCCTCCGGCAAGCATCTTGGCCGCCTTCCTCTCGTCCAACTTCCTCCCCTGTGCTCTTCCCATTGTCTGTGCCCTCTGCGCCGCATGCCCGGGAAGCATCATGCTCTGTGCCATCTGCCCTCCCAGAGGGTCCGCCGCTGCCTCGGGTGGACCCGCCGAGTTTGGTCTGGGGATGTTGGGCTGGGCCGGAGGGGGGAGGAACATCGATTTGCTTGCCTCCATGCGAGGCGCTCGCGGCGGGGACGTGTACGGCTGCGAAGGGACCATGGAGGGAGTGGTTTCCGCGTATGTACGGGGCGGCGGCGCGGACGAGTAGAGAGACGCCGATACGGCGGACTTTGGTGTGGGGACCGGCCCATCGGTACCAGCACCAATGCGAGCGATGTCCGGCTTGAGCACCTCGAGTTCGCGCAGAACGTGCTTGTGGAACCCGATGGTGAGACGTGCGTTCTCCAACAAAGCCAGCGCCACGTCCTCGTGTGTCTGGCGAGAGTGCGCACGCAGCGCCGTGTGCAGGTTCGACGAGATGGCCTCCAGTCGGTCCGTGAGCGACTTTTCGAGCGCGTCGGCCTGAACCGACGTGAGCGTAACTCTAACCCCGCACGTTGTGGCTTACATCGTCCATCTCGCTGATGGCGTCGTCGACCTTGCCGGGATTGATGTTCGAGCTGCCCTTGAGACGCTCAACGTTGCGCCGCTTGGTGATGGCGGATTTCGTGGCCGTCTGCGAGTCCTCGAGAAGCTGGGTTCGTTGCTGGAGCGCGTCCTTTGCAGCTCTAGCGTTGAGCGCTTGGTAGCCCAGCGAGTCGCTCAGGACGACGTTCTCACTCGCAGCCTGGGAGATGAGCGAAGAATCGACGGGCACGGGCACGGGCGGGACATACCTGGGCCCCGGCCATCCCTGCCAGTTGCTCGAGCGATCGACCGAACTTTCGCTCCGCGTTGGCCAAGCTCAGGTCCGACTCGACGGTGCTCAGCGACACGAGCTTGGCTCCGACGTCTTGACTCGCCACGGCATGTGCTGGGGTCAGCGATATCCAACACCATTCGCCCACCTCTTCGCGCCTTGCCAAGTTGCCCGACCGCGGCGGCGGCTCCTCCCCATCTCTCCTCCAGCCGCTCCAGAGCGCCTTTGGCCGAAGCGAGCTCGTCGTCCTCGTCGAGAGGGCCGCGGCGGACGACCTTGGACAGCGCGGCGGAGAAGACCTGGGGAACAGCCGAGGCTGCGGACGTAGGACGTCTGGCAGAGGGCGGGGGGACGGGTTGGTACTGCGAAATGAGCGCGTGCATGAAATCGCACATATATGACATCGCCGACTCACCCCAAAGTCCGACTCGATGAAGCTCCGCAGCTCATCGTCCTTGAGTAGGACGGGATCCTCGCATACACGGCCAAGCCATCGCTGAAGGGCGATCCGCACCAGGCGGTCGTCTGACCGATCAGCGAGGTCGCGAAACCAGGATATCGACTCACCTTCTTCGTCGGTCGTAGCAGAGGTCGATGCCAGAGGTAGTGCGGGGATGATGGCTGCGATGTCAGCGGTACAGCATGGATCGGTGTGTGATCTCACTTCGGGGAGAGGTGAGCTGCGCCTGCTCGGCAAAGCGCTGAAACTCGACATATGACCGTTGCATGTTGCGGTACATTGTCGTCCGAAAGTTGGGGAGGTTGGTCTAGCGACATCAGCGGCGTGTCTGCGCGATTCCTTGCACAGGAGACGTCGTCTTGGATCCGCCGACATACGCTCGCATCAAACCTGATCAACAGGTCCTTCCGATTCCTCTCCAGCCCGCCAATCCTCACGCGGAGGAACGGCGTCGTCTTGGCATTTTGCTGCCCTGCCCCCGCTCCCGCACCCGACCCACTGGCCTCGGGTCCTACGAGACCCATCCCAGGCGCGCCAAAGATCTTGGGCTCGCGGAAGGATGCCGAGCTGCTCGAGGTGGGGATCGGGGACCGGGCAGAGGAAGGTGATGATGGGGGCAACGCTCGGCTGGGGGTCTCGGGAGAGTTGGACCACCGAGGGTTCATGTTGGATGGCGCGAGGGGGTCCATGGCAACGACGCGGGTCAGCGACGGATCAGCGACAAGACAGCTGTCTATGTCTCTGCCGAGGAGGATGAGAAGATGGTATTGTCGGTGGACGGTGGCCAAGCGACCAGCCCAAGCTTGAGGACGAGGCTGGTGTGACGCACGGCTGGGAGTCGGTTATGTAAGCGATTCGAGAAGTATACGACTGGGCAGATAAGGAATCGCTTCAGACCATTAGTATTTGCCTCCGCCTTTTTCTAATAGCGATTAAGAAATGGTCCGGCATCTCTCCAGCCCCGAGCCGCCCGGCGCCGGAGTAAGCAGATAACATCTTCGGACGTGCTCGCCGTGTCAATAAACTATCGGCGTGGGCGTCTCAACTTGAATTCCCGCAGGAAGCAGTGCCCAAGGCCCACCTGGTCGGTCTTACCCCTCTGCCGAAGCGCAATGTCCACACAGTCCGCCTTCCCGGCATTCTTCCCCGAGAGCGGCCCGTCGAATGCCCCCGCCGACCCCGCCTCGGATTCAGGCGGCAATGGAGCTGCGAACCGCCGGAGACCAGAGAGCACCCGGCCAAAGAACCTGCAGGCGTGTGATAGGTGCAGGCAGAAGGTGGGCACGATCTACACCGGAGGAGGCGCTCGCTGACGTCTATGCAGAAAACAAAGTTGGTGCTCAGTGGCTGGTTTCCCAATCGAAGTGTTTGGCTGCGGCTAACAACTGGCAGATGCGAGCCGACCGACTCCCGACGTGACCTGTGCCAGGCGTGTCAGGCCTCGTCGCTCTCGTGTACCTTCGAGATGCCTCTCACGGTGTCGCGGACGAAACGGGTTCGGCGGGGACTATCCGTAATCCAGGTGGCCCAGGGGAGGACGTCGCAGGGTTTGTTGGCGAGTCCGCAGAGCTCGCGCGAAGAGTCGCCCTCGAGATCGCCTAGGCCTCGGAACCGCAGCGAGAGGCCTTCAAGTGTCAGGTCAAGTGAGACCGCCAAGACCACGTCTGTGAGGAGGGAAGGTGAGTCCAGATTGCTCGGGCGAAACTAAAGAATCAGGCCCAACAGCCATGTCATTCATTCTCCATTCCACACCAACATTACCAATAGCTTCGCTGGAGCAGTACGACCAGACCCACGGTTACACCATGTACCCGTCCCCGTCCGACTCGCGCGACGGCTTCATCCTCGTCACGGTCGACGCCGAGCCAGAGGTACATGACCCAGCCACGCCGGTTCTCCAGGCGCTGCGTTCCGAGAGCTGGAACGAAGTCGTCGCGCGGCTGGTGGAGACGTTTTTGGCATCAACGAGCCCGCGGATACCGATCGTCGTCCGAGAAGAGGTTAGCGAGGCGAGTCCACTGCTGCTGCATGCCATGGCGGCAGTCGCGGCGACGAGGCGGAATTGTCCCAAAGAAATATTTGCGGCTCTGCGATCGATCGTCCGGAAGGAGATGCTGGAGCAAGGTGGGTCACGCGCCTCGGACCTGATCCTGACAAGGCAGATACTACCAGTGACCCCACACGGCAGAACGTCCAGATCCTCCTCGTGTCTTGCCTGATAGACGACCTCGCGGTGCAATCTGGCACGGCGGCACCCCTGAGTGTGTCGCGCTCAAGGCTCACCGCGGCGTTCCGGATGGCCCAAGACTTGGGGATGGACCGTGACTCTGGGACGTCGTTGTCGGAGAGCGACCGGCGGATCTGGCTGTCAGCCATCGTCATCGACCAATGGTCAGTCAACCTCCATCTCGCTACGTTCAAGGCACCACTTACGGAGACTCACGCCGAGCCGACGCCTCGTAGGAACGCCATACGTATGGGCATGCGGCCGATATTCGACGCGACACAACTGTCTCACGTCAAGGCCGGAGGAGAAGACTACTTTGAACAGCTGGTCGGCCTCAGCGTGCTCGGCGCGAGGGTCATGCGAGTGGTATACGGTCCGGACGGTCTCAAGAAGGCGGGCAACCACGAACTTCTCAGTCTACGAGACGACCTGCTGAAGTGGAAAAGCGGGCTCTCTGGGCCACTGCAATTCACCGGCGTCTGGTCGACTCTCCCTGCCGGGATCCTACACACGCTTCACACTGCGCTCTACCTCCTTCTCCATCGGCCGTTCATGCGCTTCTCGTTCATCGTTCCGCAAAATCTGGAGCTCAACGTCGATCTCGAGGTCTGGGTTGTGCTCGCTACAGCGTCCCGGCTGGCTATCGAGTGGGCAGCGAATCAGGACGACATTGCGGATCTCCTGTTCTTCGGACCGTACGCGCTGGGCCTGTGCGCTTGGGTGCAGTACCACACCTGGGCGAGGAGGAGGGAGTGGGACGGGGTGCTCACGCTGGAGAAAGGCAAAGCGGCGGTCACTCGCTGGACTACTGGAATGGGCCAGGGCCATCTCCCGATTCTCCAAGCGGTAAGCAGGACCCTCTGTGTGCAAGACTGATAGTTCAAGCAACTCGAAATCATCCCCCTGTTCCACACTCTGACCTCTTCGACGCACTCGACGTTTTCCACCGATCGCGGACTCAACCCGACCCCCGGCATCCTCAATCGCCTCCCAGAAACCTCCATCGCTGGTATCACCTTCCTTCGTGATCCGAGCCATCCCCGCGGCGGCGTCCTGGTTGCTACGAGGCAGGCCGCGCGGGAGATCAAGGATCTTCCCGAAGACACAGTGATCATCGGCGGACCGCTTGAAGAGGGCGATCAGACTGCGAATGCTTCCGGGACGACGAACGCGCAGGAAATGAGTATGAGTCTTCCGGCGAGCATGTCGGGGCTGGTCACTGGCGATCCGAGATTCGGCATCTCCACTCCGGACTGGGAAGCGGTGCGTGGTGCGGTGTATTCCAGGGTTTTGGTGCTGATTTTGCAGGCCGTTGCTGCGTTGACGACGTACAACGGGTTTGACAGTCTCGTCCAAGGGTCCGTCTAGTGACTGAGGATGAGTATGGAGGTGGAGAATCTGTCGCGCTCTGAAGCTCGCGACGCGAGGCATTCGTTGGGATTTCGCTCATAACGGATGCATTGAGCGACCTATACAAACAGTAACAACTCTGTCTCCTTTCTTCTCTGAGTACACTGACCTGCGGGCGAGGGGGCAAAGGGGAGGGGGAGGGGATAGGGGACAAGAATCCGGTCGAAGACAATGAGTAACCTCGACGCGTGCCATCGAGGCAGACATTCGATCCGCAAGGCTTCGCAAGGCTCGAGGAAGCGACTAGCTGCTCGAGAACAGCATGCGGTAGATGCGGACGTAGAGCGGTGCGGTGCGGCGGTGAGCTCGGTACTACGATAACCTGCGTTAGCACCTGATCCAGCGGCGCGGAGCCATTCTCACCTGACGCATCTCCTCCACGGTGTACCAAGACTTGCGACCCGTGTCGAGGTCGATGTCCATGGCCTTGCGTGGCAGAGTCCTCTTCCAAGCGTATCCGATAACCCAGAAGAGGATGAGAACCGGCGCGGCGAGGTACGAGATGAAGAACGCCTCTGCTGCGGCTGTTCCCCCTTCTGAGCCGCCGACGGGCCAAACGGCGATGTAGAACTGCGCGATGAGGACGAGGACAATGAGACCCGCGCCGAGCCATGATCCCCATACGCCGCCGAGGGCGGTGAAGGGCAGTTCCTCGACAGAGTGACCTTGGACTTTCCAAGCCTTTCGGAAACGAATGTGGGTGACGCAGATGGCCAACCAGGTGAAGAGTGTCGAGAGCCCAGAGAGCGCGACGAGCCAGTCGAACACTGCAGACCCGACGTCGGCGACGTTGATGTATGCAAGGGGAGCGAAGATGAGGATGGCGCAAACAGACGCCAAGGGACGGCCGGCCTTGTCGATGTAGGTGAACATCTTGGGTGCATAGCCGGTCTCGGCGAGTGCAGTGAGCGTACGTGATCCGGCGTACACGCAGGACAAACCGATGGAGAGGACCGAGATGCAGATGGTCACGTTGATGAGGTGGTTGAGGCCTCTGATGCCTGCGCGGTCGATCACAATGACGAACTGGGGCTGTCAGGGGGGCTCGAATCGATTCGGATCAAAGAGCCAAATGATCTAGAGGTAGGACTGACCGGAGAGATGTCCGCACCGGAACCGTCAAAGAGGTCCGGGTCGTTGAAGGGGATCGCAAGGCCGATGATGGTGAGGGAGGTGATGTAGATGAGTGTGATTCGCCAGAAAGTATTCTTGACAGCCGAGGGCATCGTCTTCCTGGGGTCCGGAGTCTCCGTGGCGGCGAGACCGACGAGCTCTGTCCCGGCGAAGGAGAACGCGGCGGTGACGAACACCGAGCAAACACCCTTGAAGCCATTGGCAAGTGCTCCGGGGTCTTGCCAGTACCTGCCACCGACGTATTGGTCGTATTCACCGCCGGAAGGACCGCCGCCGCAGATGCAGATGATACCGATGAAGATGAACATGACGACGACGAGGAGCTTGAGGCAGGACGACCAGAACTCTTCCTCGGCGTAACCGAGAGTACCGAACATGCTGGCGATCTGGCCAGTGAGCAAGAGTCGCTAGAATAACCCGGTCATAGATCCCGAAGCAGGACATACGATGATCACGACAAAGAACAGCGTGATCCAGGCAGCAAGGGGCACTTGGTCTGTCCAATACTGTACCGTCGTACCGGCGACAGTCTGACATCAGCCTGGTTCCTCGCAACAGTGACTCACGATTTCCAGGGGAAGCACCACAGCCCACTGGAATACGTCTGCGTCTTCAGCGACTTGTCATCCACGCGGGGTCATTCTGCTCACAGTTCCAGCCCATGGCAAACGCAAACGACGGGTCGAGCATACGAGACGCGAGAGTGTAGAAACCACCAGACACAGGGTAAAGAATGGCCATTTCACCGAGCGCCTGGGTCACGTTGATGAGCATGACACCTGTCAAGTATATCAGCTTCGATCTGGAGCATCTCACCGGACCTACCCATGATGATCCAGGCAATGAGAACACCGGCGGGACCACCGCTAGCGAGGGCGGAACCGCTACCGACAAACAGACCGGTACCTGCGAGGGTGTCAGCGCCACGCCAGACGCACGGTACGAGACACGTATGTACCGATGGACCCTCCCACGGCGATCATCTGGAGGTGGCGCGGCTTCATCTTTTGCTGGAGCAGTGGGTTTTCCTGTCCCACGAGCTCGGGTGCAGCGGTACCATGGACGATCTGACCCCTTCAGGACGAGTCAGCTGGCCCTACGTTTCGCACGAGGGAGTGCCGTGCTCACCTGGTACTGCCCGGAGCTCGCTTGTACGACTCGAAGTTCAGGCCGAGTCGCGTCCAGATGCTCTCCTGGCTGGGATCGTAGACCTGCTCGACCTTTGCTTGGGTCTCGGGGTCTGCATGCGCCGAACCGACGACCGCCTGCGTCTCATCGTAGATCTTCTTCTCCTGATTCGAGTTGGATTCCAGGCTGCTCATGGCGCTCACGGCTGGGTTGTGGGATTCTTCTCGTCGCGATTCCAGCTTTGAGTGGTGGGTAGGTCGTGTGTGTCGCTTAAAGCAACGGGACTGTGAGCGGTCTGATCTACCCCTGTGTCCTCGGATCATGTCCTTATATCACTGCATGGTCCCTCGACACAAAAAGTATATCGTGAACCGTCTTGTCGCGCTGCGCTTCTTCTCCCCTCACGCCTGTCACTCCGGTTGTCTGTCATATCGTCAATACTGTACGAGTAGAGTATGAGTGAGAGGATGTAAGCGACCGGTAAGAGCCAACGTTAGTGGATCCGCATGGTGCATTCCTCGGCGAGGTGAAGCCAAGACTAAGTGGAGCGAGTCGGTTGAGCAGGCAGCCAAGGCTCTCAGTAGTGGCTCCTTCAGCGCTCTTCGACATTCGCACCAGCATCGCGTCGTCAGCGCACGTCAACGGGGGGTCTTATATCTTGTCCTTCGATCTGGTAGCTTGGCAAGTAGGCAAAGGTGAAGGGGCGGAGTGTCGGACGCAGATTACTGAAGACCATGAGCCGGCACGAGTTACTGGTGCCAAGAGCAATGAATCAAAGGTAGAATGGTTGGCCCGGGAAAGGCGGAGCCGGATTCCCTTGGCGTTTTGGCTTCACTTCCTGTCGCGCCATCTAAGCAATCTGATGTGTTCTTTCCGGTGCTGCATTGCAATGTCGTACAGTATCTGTACATCTTTCCGTGTCCACTCGCGGTCATCAAGAGGAGTCGCAAGCGACATGACAGACTGGCATCCGACGCTTTGACACTTTACTTGAGATGAGACTCTTGTCAGGCAACGACAGCGGCATCATGGGGACTCGATTGACACGGCCACGCTCGTCTACAGTGTCGTACTTCCTTCAGGCGCCAGTCTTCCGCCAAGAAGACGTTCAGAGCTCTGCGAGAAATTCGAATATTGCTCGCTGCCATTCGATGGGCGACGAGCTGAGCAGAAGTCTGCTCTTGACGCCACGACTGCGGCCTCAGCGCCGACAACGAATCATGCGGACCCGACCTACCTCTGAAGGATGCTGAAAGCTGCGTAGCTCTGCGAGGGAGGACCAACGTCTGCGTCGTCTACCGCAGTCAGCCATATTCTGGCATGGTGTGACGAGAATGCACGTACTGCCTCCATCGGCGATGATTAGTTCCGGTGTGTTCCACAGCTGGCTCAACTTCTCCGTGTCCCAGAGAGTGCTGCGGCATGTCAGGTCTGTCTTCGATACACGGGTTCCGACTGCAGACTCACTGTGAGTTGTTCGCGTCGTACGACACGGGCCCGAACTCCCAGTAAGGCTGAGGCATGAGCGAGCCATATCTCGTATCTCTCGTCGCACCGGAGCTCACTTTCGACGGCGCAGCCGTTTCGTGCGCCCACCACCGAGGCGACACGATCCCGTTGTGGCTCACGAACCCCTTGAAGCCCCATCGATCGTTCTCTCCCTGGCACAGATCAGCTGGATCCTGTGTCTCGCCGATGACTATATCACCTGCAGCCAATGCACCGCCCAGCCTCCGAAGGCGCCGTAGCCCATCGCGAACATCTTGTCCGGGCTGATGGGGAACTCTGCCAGTGCATGCTGCAGACCCAATCGAAGGTCCGTCATCGTTTGCCCGCCCCACTGGAATCGTCGAGCCTGGGTGAATGCTTCGGACATGTATCAGCAGTGACCATCGCATGTACTGACAAATGACTCACCGTCGCTGTAGCCTTCAGCGCCGGTGGGGTTTATGGTCACCACAGCGTAACCCTCGGCGAGGAACGCGTTGGGGTTCCAGTACGGCATCCACCAGTCGTGCCACCCTCCTCCTTCCTCGTCGCCGTGCAGGTAGAAGACCATGGGGAACGGTCCCTCCCCTTGGGGCAAGAATACTCTCCCATGTATGGTCGTATCCTGATCGTTCTCAAACTCGACGCGCTGACCCTCGCTCAGCCTCCGTTGGCTCAGAGCGGGCTCGGAGAGATAGGTCAAACGAATATTCTCGTAGTTGTCGGTAGGGTCGTCGTATGGCGAGTGGGAAATCACCCATAACTCCCTCGCAGCGGTGAGGGATGACATGACACCAACGAGATGCGAGTGTTCGAGAGGCGTGATTCCGATGTGGGTCGCCTCGTGTATCGTCCCATTCGAGGGGATCCTCACCGGCTTGATGGGGGCCGAGTCGCGCTTGGGTACCCAGAGATGGAAAAGAGATTGTTCCTGGTTGTGCAGGGTGAGGAGGTTGAGCGCTTCACCATTTTTCGAGAACTATGCTGTGAGCGATCGACCTCAGAGTCAAGAAACCGCCGACTCACCAACACGTTGAGAGGGCTCAAGTCAAAATCAAGAGGAGCCTCCCACGCGCCCGCCTCGTCAAACAGCCACAGCCGACGCTGGCCCCTTGCGTTTCCGTCGTCTTTCTGCTCGACCCACGCAAGCTGCCCATCGACGCCGAATGCCGGGGACGAAACCGCGCCGCCTTCACCGGTGCTTATCTGGTGCAGGCGATGAGGCCGCTCCAGGTCAAGCAGATAGAGCTTTACCAGATCAGCTTCTCCAAGCATTACCGCAGGGAGAGCCTCAAGGAACTGACAACACTTCTCGTGCCGTTCCAGGAACGGATGGCGGGACTGTGGGCGGTGAACGCCAGATGGGTCCCATTGGTCGTGACTTCTTCGACAGACTGTGGGTCAGCCTGAGGCCCTATCTGAACAACCCACCAAGCCCGTCCCAACAAGCAGATCAGCAACCGCATCGAGGTGTCTCCAGGAGCCCGCCTGGTAATCGAGTTTGAGCGAGACAATTTGAGCCTGCTCGACCGAGGTATCACCGGGTACAACGACGTTGAGTACACCAGTTTGTGACGAGTACACCAGCTGCGTTGGCTTCCTTCCGAGGGACAGCTCGGCCACCCTGGAGGGCTTCGAGGCGGAAGGGGGGAAAGCCGGGGGAAGCGACGTGTAATTGAGGAACTGGGTGGTGAGGTCCCATCGTCCGGGTCCAGCGGGGGTGAGGGTAGCGAAAGTGTCGTTGGTCAGGAAGGTGTACAGCGCCTCCGGGTGGGTCGGGCCATGCACGACCCCGGGCACAGTGAATTGCGCGTTGATCGCCAGGAGGTGCAAGTCGCAGCTAGTCCTGGAGCACGTCAGCGCGAAGTGATGCATTTCCCACGGTCTGAGAATCACTTACAAGCTCGTAGAAGGGTCGATAGTAGATACACGGATGACCGCCGCGTCTCCAGCAGGGTTCAGAGCCCAAGTGTCCGGCTGAGGTATGGACACAACCTCCTCCCAGGGGATACCGACCCCGCGGCCTTTCTCCGAAGTTGCGAAGGTATGCTGCAGAGGAGAACCACTTGCGAGTTGGGCAAGGAGCGTGCCCACTAGCACGACGCTACGCAGGTAGAGCATGTTGCCGAGCGAGTATCAGCTTGCAGGTCAACGCAGCGACTCTGAAGACAGCACAGGTGTTTTTGAGGCAAAGTCATTGGTAACTAGGCACAGAACGCCTTCGGATGTGAGCCGGAGCTGGCGAAACGCCTATTCGCATGCTGCCGGCGACGACTAAGCCTTTCATTACACACTCTAGTGGCTGCATCGGTACAACGGATCCATGCATGTTCAGGCCCAGTTTCTTCCGCCTGCTAGAGGGATGACCTCTCCGTGAACGTAGCTGCCCGCCCTGCTAGCCAACCAGATCGCCGTCCCTGCGGTGTCCTCCTCCTCCCCTCCCCTCTTGAGCGGGACCAGTTCCTTTGCTCTCGCCAGCATGCTCTTGGGGTTTGTAGGATCGTTCATCTGACTGGGGAAGTATCCCGGGCTGATAGCATTGACCCTAATCCTTGTTTCACGGAACTTGCTCGCGAGGAGCCGGGTGAGGTGGTTCAACGCCGCCTTGGAAGCCTGGTAAGCGGGCTGATGTGTCGCCGGGTCGGACATCGTCGAGCCGATAGACGAGATATTGATGATTCGCCCGTGGGTCGGACTGGCCGCTAGAAGGTGCATGACAGACACCGAGAGGAAGAAGGGGGACTCGACGTTCACGGCGAAAGTATCTGACCATGTGGATGACGGTGACGCGAGGAGGGCGGCTTGAAGTTCCGGCAGGGGCGTGAGATGGTTACAAGGCGGATCGGGGAGAACGATGCCTGCGCAGTTGATGAGCACGTCAAGGCGTGTGAGACCTCCTGCGAGGCGAGTAATAGCCTGTCGGTCGGACACGTCGGCACATATTCTGCAGGATGAGCGCAACACGTGGGTGTATGTCGTTGTTACTCACGTGTGGATCTCCGCTGCTGGCGCTTTGAGGGTCTCCAGCAGCGCTTTCGCCTCGTCCAGCTTGGTCTGCCGTCTTCCGACGATATGAACTGTGGCTCCATTTGCCGCAAATCCCTTGGCCATGTACAGGCCTGGAGGGTGTCAGCGGGGAGGGATATTGTCCTGACCGAGACCACCCACCGATGCCGGTGCCAGCCCCAGTGATCAGGACATGGAGACCTTCGACTCCAAAGAGGCCGTTCAAGGTGAAGTCTTGCGCGGCCATGTCGACGATTTGAGTGGGAAGCAACAGGATGACGACCGGTACCATCTCATCCTTGCTACTGTATCACTGCATCCACGCCACGCCGCGCAAGTCCTTGTAGAGTCGGCTCCGGAATGCATCCACCCTCCTTTGGCCTACTCCGGCCTCCTTTGGCTGATATTCAGGCACCCGGACCCGGAGTTGATGTGCCTAGCACGTAACCTTGGCGTCACCCCTCCCAGCTCCGAGCTCCGGGCGATCGCTCGATCACACGCCATCCTTTCCAGCTCCGGACCCTGAACGCGGCGCTGAGAGATAAGCAAGGCGAGACCGGCTCGGACATGTCGACAGAGTGCAAATCGACTCTTCGAAGTTTGACGTGCTCTGCGAGTCGGGGTCCGGTCGCGACCGCGTCGGGGGTGGTGACCTCGGGAAACGACTTCCTCCTCCCGAGAAGCTGACTCAGCGCGCTTGGTCTCGGAATGTATGGGAGTGCGACCCGAGTTGGTCGACGACCGCGGTGTGTTCACCATCGATCGGACGGGCCCGCCAGCGCCGTCTCCGCCGTCCCCTTGAGGCTCCAATAGTAACGAGTGTGATGGGTTCGCAACCACCGCAAGTAGGAACACCTAGGCTCGACATTGACCGTGTTGTCGAGCAGACACAACGACATGGCCGAGACTACACCGCTGCTCGCAAAGTCGCTACGGGAGCAGCCTGGCTTCCTCTCCACAGCGGACTATGTCCTCATCCTCCCCGGTACGTCACGAACGCGGCACCTTTCTTCAAGCTGACGGGACACAGCTCTGCTGGGGAACATGTTCCTCGCGGCCTTCGAGACGACGATCGCTGCGTCTACGCAATCATCAGTCGGATCCACCTTCTCAGCGACCGATAACATCGCCTGGGTAGCTACATCGTACATGATCGTGTCGACCGCGGTGCAACCACTGTACGGTCGGGCGTCGGACTTGTTTGGCCGGACGAAGGTCTACGTCTTTTCGCTGTTCTTCTTTGCGGTTGGATGCCTGGGATGCGGAATCAGCGGGTCGCTAGGTCAGATGGTAGCAGCCAGGGCGTTCTGCGGTATCGGCGGTACGTCCGACTCCCCTTCATTGACGCCTCTGCACCTGGCTAAGTCAATCAGGGGGAGGTCTGATCACCATCTCGCAAGTGTGTGCTTGGGATGTCCTCCCAATCAGATCTCGCCCGCTGTACCAAGCTCTCAACAACGTGACGTACGGAGTAGGGGCAGCGGTCGGCGCGTCGCTGGGTGGACTGCTCTCCGACTCGATCGGCTGGCGTTGGGGATACCTCGCTCCCGTGCCGCTCTCTTTGTTCTCCGTCTTGGTCTTCCTTCTTCGGGCGCGTCCAAAGCTGGCGTTATTGCAGCAGGATCAAAATGCTTTGGAGAAGGAAGGGAGGGTGGACCTGCTGGGCAGCGGTTTGCTGGTGAGGGATTGACTCTCTCTCTCGGCACATCTGCCTGACTCAGCCTAACCACCACTGCAGATGCTGTGCATCACACTCTTCATGCTGGTAATAAACCTCGGCGGAGATGAGATTCCATGGACATCGCCTTGGATCCCCGGCATCTTGATCGGGGCCACGATCTCCGCGGCCATCTTCGTTCGACATGAGAGGAGGTTTCCGATGCCTGTCCTGCCTTTGGGTCTGGTGAAGACACGACACATGGTCTCACAGGTCGGCCTCAACCTCTTTGGCGCGATGACCGTCTTCGGCGTGAGTCGCCTCGTCGCTCCATTGATACATACATATCCAACGCTTTACCTGCGCAGACATTGTACGCCATCCCAGTCTACTTCGAGTCCGTCCTCCTCACTTCGGCTTTCGTCGCCTCGCGCCGCCTTCTCTACCCGACTCTGACCGCCCCGCTCGGATCCATCTTCACAGGCCTTTTCCTGCATCACCACAGAGACAAGGCGTATGTTGGCCAGCGTCTCGGCACACTAGTGCTCCTCGGAGGGACCATCGCCATGTTCGTTCTCACGTACGAAAACGGGGAGGGAAAGAGCGAGTTGTGGTTCATCGGGCGCCTGATCTGGGTCCATATGGGGATGGGAATACTCTTCATCTCTTCGCTGCTCGACATCCTCAGTAGTACGGGTACAGGTGAGCGCCTCGTGACTTCTGTAGCAGACCGATGTTGACTCTGCAGACCACGCCGCGGCCACGTCGCTTATCTTCCTGATCCGCTCAGTCGGAACAGTTCTCGGCATCTCCGGCTCTCAAGCGGTGATGCAGAACGTCCTCCTCAATCAGCTTACCCACTGCATCACCGGTCCAGGATCCGCAAAGACCATCAAGGGTATTCGCGAGTCGGTGGAGTATCTCTCCAAGCTAGATCCGCAGACCAGGGCCCTGGCTATACAGTGTTACACCGCCGCCTTCCGAGCGGCATTTGGGGCGCTGATCGGAGTCGCGGCGTGCGCGGTGCTTTCCGCGGCGATCGGTATTGGAGCGAAGAAGGGCGGCGAGGACAGGGAGGAGGTCACAGAACCACCGCTGAGCGAAGGCATCCCTGTCTTAGAATGATGCATCCACATGCGAGTGTCTATATGAGATTCTGCTGGATGCCAACCCCCACTTTGATGTTCCGGAGCGGGTTCAGTTGCCGGTCAGAGCCGGCCAGGCACTCGGCCAGTCCACTCGGTGACTCGAAATCCAACACCCAAGACGGAGTCCCTACTATTTCGTGTACCCTTGCTTCTTCTTCAATTCTCTGCCATCGCTGCGATCATACAAACCATGACGTTCCACGAGTACCAAACCATCGGACGTCGTTCTACCGTCTTCAGTGAGCCCAGTAACGTCTTTCGTGGCGAGCCAGAGCTGACTCCTCGTCGGCACCAAGGGAGTGGTTTGTTCGTCGCAGCCCCTCGCGTCCGAGGTGGGCTTGGGCATTCTGAGGGCTGGAGGCAATGCGGTGGACGCGGCTGTGGCAATGGCCGCGGCGCTGAATGTGGTTGAGGTTGGTCATGGCTCCGCTCGATGTACACACCGAATCGACAACCGACATCGCCCTTCCTTCCTTCCGGCTCGCATTCCGCCAGACCCCTTTGACGCTTCGTAGCCCTGCAACACCGGTATCGGCGGCGACGTCTTTGCACTATACTACTCCGCCGATAAACGCACGGTGCAAGCGCTGAACGGCTCTGGACGGTCTCCCAAGGCTCTGACTCTGGCAAAAGCGCGAGAGCTGGGAATTGAAGGGCTCAAGATCCCGAACGATAACGTCAACGGCGCGACGGTTCCTGGAGCTGCAGCGGCTTGGGTGGATCTGCACGAGGCGTGGGGAAGCGGGAAATTCAACCTGTCAGAGATCCTAGAGGTGGGTAACCCCCATGTTTGAGATGAATCGGGCTTATGGCGATTGCTGTAGCCGGCAGCCAGACTCGCAGAGGAGGGATTCGCCATTCATCCTCAAGCGGCGTACGAGGTGGGTTCGCAATGTGTCAATAACCCGTAAGGCTGCTCATGCAAGCACAGTGGTCGGCGTACAGTGACACCCTGCACACCGCGTCCGTCGGCGAGACGGACTACCCTTTTCTACTCGACGGTCGGACTCCCAACCCGGGAGAGTACTTCAACAACCCAGCCCTGGCCGAGACCTTTCGCACTGTGGGAAGAGAGGGGAAGGATGGGTTTTACAGGGGTCGCATTGCTCAGGCCATCGTCGACGGTGAGTCAGATAACCTCTTCTCCGTCTCAGCATACTCGGCTTGAGCTTATGTGCATCAGCCATGGGAGCCCGCGGAGGAGTCATGACCCTCGAAGACCTCGCAGAGCACGAGAGCGAGTTCGTCGCTCCCATCTCGTACACTTTCGGTAAAGAGGGTCATACTGTGTGGGAGTGCCCGCCGAACGGACAAGGCCTGGCTGCGCTTATCGCCATGGGCATCATTGACGCGCTGCGCGAGGAGGGGATTGTGGACTACGAGGCGTACGAGGAGGGAAGTGCGGAATGGCTTCACGTGCTCATGTGAGGACTTGACCTGTCCCTGTCTCCAGCTTCGTCGCCATCCCGTTCAGAGACTAGTCACGAGACTGGACAACTCCCAGGTGTGACGCACGGTCACCGTCGCCGCGATTGGGAAGGCCGCTTGCTAACGCTCGTAGCGAGGCGATGCGGCTGGCATTCGCCGACGCCCATGCATACATCGCGGACCCGCAAGTGGTCAAAGTTCCCGTGGAAGATCTCTTGTCAAAGGTGAGAGGGGCGATGAGAGCGGCTCTGACCCGTTCAGGGATACCTCCGCGCTCGGGCCAAGCTGTTCAGTCCCAAGGCTGCGGTGGCGCAATACAAGCAAGGGCGGCCACTTCCGACAGGCGACACCGTGTACTTTACCGCTGCGGACAAGGACGGCAATGCCATATCCAGTGGGTTCCTCGATACATTTACCGCTTCCGAGAGGACTGCGGGTTTTGCCGGCTAGTTCGATAGGGGAGAGACAGCTCTGACGGATCTAGTCATCATGTCCAACTACCTCGGCTTTGGCACCGGTGTGGTACCCCGAGGATGCGGCTTCAGCTTGCAGTCAAGAGGCGGCGGGTTCGTGCTCGAGGAGGGTCACCCGAACTGCCTGGAAGGTGGCAAGCGCCCGTATCATACTATCATCCGTGAGTTGGTGTGGCTTCATGGCTCTGCGGGGAGCTGCGCTCTGCTAACCCAAGCCAGCTGCGATGGTCACACAGGGCGGTGAGCTGTACATGTCATATGGCGTCATGGGCGGGGCGATGCAACCTCAAGGACATCTCCAAGTTCTCATGTGAGTGTAGTGGGCTTTCTCCCACATCTTCGAATACCTGCTCATGCGCATATCTCCCAGCAACATGCTGCACCACCGACACCACCCGCAGGCGGCGCTCGACGCGAAGCGCTTCTGCATCGGTTCCCTCGCATGGTCCGTTCCGGGCAAAGAACAGTTCTACAACCGCGTAGTCGCTCTCGAGGACGGAATCGACCCGGGTGTGATCGAGAAGCTCCGAGCCATGGGCCACAAGATCGAGGTCATCAAGGGCAACGAGCAGGTGGTGTTCGGCAAGGGACAGATTATCCTTCGGACGACAGACCCGCGGACGGGCAAGCTGATTTGGGCGGCTGGGTCGGATCCCCGAGGAGACGGGTGTGCTCTGCCTCAGATCTAGACATAAGACAAGAGCTCTGTCTCAGGGAAGCTGTCTCAGGAAAGAAAGGACGGACGGACGGACGGACGGATGGACTCTACCTGCATGCAGAACTGCGATTATAGAAGACGTCAGATCTAGACCAATCTATAGGCCGAATGAAGTCTCATCACCACCCCCGAAGCTCCGAAAGCCAGCCCCGCGGGATCAGCATCTCCCAAGTTCGACTGCCGCGTACAGCACTACTAGTCGACAAGTCCATGCCTGCTCCTTCCGTCCACCCCATCCCCTCCTGCTCGACACCAGCGGGATGTAATCGACGGACGCTGAGATAGAGTGAAGCCCAGAAGCCTTCCCACGCGGGCAGCGGAGACTGAGCGACGATCGATCCCGCTCACTTGGGCGGCGCGCTGGGGACGAAACCCCACCAAACCATCTGGAGCAGACGCAAGCCCGCCAGCACGCCCAGCACGCCCGCCTGACCGGCCGGCGATTGGAGGATGGCTCGGGCGCAGAACGAGCCCACAAAGACGCTCATGACCCCCGCGACGCGGATGTCGCGGGACTGAATGGGTTTGAGGGCGAAGAGGAAGGGGTCGTTGAACAGCTCGACCCACTACGCGCTGTCAGAGGCGAGCGAGCCGGAGCGGAGCACTTGGGACATACAGTAGTGGTCAGGACAACGGTGGTGTTCTGCGACGACGTCAGCGGGGGTTTACAGTGCGAGGAACAGGTCGGCTCACCATTGGAGACGCTATCCGCTATGGTCAGAGATCAGCATTGTTCTCGCTCCCAAACCCGGCGGCCGAGCCGGACGTAGACACGAACCTTGCCAATGATACCCTATACCACATCAGCATGATTCACAGTAGCAGGATCCCAAGCTCTAGTTGACACACCTGCAGACCCATCGTAGCCGAAATGAAACCCAGCGCCGCCATACCCGTCGGATTCGTCCAACTCGGAATGTCCCGCTCGCTGCACGCACCGTCAGGAATGTAACCACTCGCCACCTCGAAAAGGACGCGGAAAGACGCACGATGCAATACCCGACTGGCCGGAAAAATGAGCGCAGAGCGCACCCGCCATAGCCATGAGGACCTGGAGGAACGAGGCGAGCATGAGCCAGGTGCGCCGTCTCGCGCCGATCTTGTCGCCTATGCGCCCGAGGGATGTGCCGATGAGGAAGGAGAGTAATGAGGTGAACGCTTGCTGGTCCGCCTTTTGGAAACCATACGTCCGTTCTCCGATCGGTGCGAACGTTCGCGCCACGGCGAGACCAAGTTGGGCGACGTTGCCTCTGCGAAGTACGTCAGGAAACTCCACACACACAAACGGACGACATTGGTTCGATGGGTGGGGACTCGGGACTCACGTTTGGAACCCACACCACACATAGCATGCCTGGCAAGGTGTCAGTTGATCACATCGCGGGCGGCAGAATCCGCTTACCGAGAACGAAGGCGCCGAGGTGAAGCCAGTGAGGAAGCAAGCGTAGATCGAAACGGGGTTGCACTTCTTGGCGTCAACGTCGGTCTGGAGGAAATCGGCCGCCCGGCGGATAGAGGATTTTCGAGTGGTGGACAAATCCGCGTCCATGCCTGCGGCGTCTGCTGGGGTCATCGAGGATGACTTGCTGTTTGCCATGACGCGGGGGTCGAGGGGATGCTACGGAAGATGGTTATGGAGGCGACTAGAATATCAAGACTGAGAAAAGCAATCTATCTGTTGGGGAGCGAGGGGCGAAAACAAACCCGAGTCGTGATTGTCCGGCCGGGACGGAATCAAATCTCGGAGAGCTCCGCCTTGGCCGTCTGCGGCAGCTTAGCGCGTTTGGATCGCCTGTTTTCAATCCTCTTCCCATTCCTCCTATCGTTCTCAGAACAAACCGGATTCATAGTCTATATGGAAAAATATGATTGATTGACCCCACTCGAGATCACGAACTGGGAGCAAAGCAATTGAATCGGAGCAAACCCTTCAGACCGCTAGAGAGTGTACCGGAACTCGGGCCTCTGCTTGTCCGTCTTGTCCTCGAACGCCGCGACGCTGTCGATCGCAGGCAGTCCGTCTGTACTTGACTTTTCGTCCTCTGCGACCGGTCGGGCTTCCGAAGTGGCCTGGGCGAGTCTATCACGACGCTTGTTCTCGTAAACGTACGCGAAGCGGAGGACGATCGACGCGAGGGACGCAAAGACCATGCCGACGATGACGGAGATCCAGGTGGATCGGTACTTGATCTTCGCTTCCTGGGCGAATACCAAGTAGGCAGCCGCGATGTTACCCACGTTGTAGCCGATGAAGATGGCACCGCTGGTGACGGCCTTCTTGGTCGTTCCGGTGGTGTTGGCCGAGGCGAGCGAGAGGAGGAGGACGTAAGGAGCTCCGAAGGACTGGAGAGGTAAGGTCAGCCACACTCCGAGGGAGCAGTTGGGGGTCGACTCACTGCGACGAGGTAGTAGCCGATGAGCGGGCCAGCAGTAGGACTCCACGGCGCGGCCCAGATGACGATCGCACCAATAACAACGGGAATACACGACAGCGGAAGGAGCTGTACGAGTCAGCGCCAAGACGGTGCCACTGGAGCGGTCTCGCTCACATAGGTCCGGATGTTCTTGTACTTGTCGGCAAAGTACACAAATATGTAGATGGTCACGCAGGTGACGGCGCCTCCGGGGATGAGCAGCGCCGTCGATTGCAGCGACGTGTAGCCGAAACCCGAGATGATCTTGGCACCGAAAGCGGTGACGGAACCGTTGCAGATCTGCGCCGTGAGTAAACATGTGCATGCGGATGCGGGCGGTGACTCGGCTCGACTCGACTCACGTAGATCGAAGTCGCCATGAGAAGATAAAGCCAGGTCTTGTAATCGAGCAGCGCCTCGACGAACTGGTCAAAGTGGAACGGCTGCCTGTCCTTCCCGACGGGGTTCTCCTGGAAGCGGCGCAGGAGGATGGCACGCTCTGCCTCGTTGAAGAACCGTCCGGGCTCCAGAGGCGAGGTGGGCATGAGGAAGAAGATGACAAAGGACCATGCGATGGTGACAGAGCCGCAGAAGTAGTACCTGCACGAGTCAGCACTGCGTCCTTCTCGTGATCTCGCTGTCGTTGTGAATGAGGTTCGTCGTTACTCACAGGGACTTCCAAGCGTGGGCGCCTCCGGCGTGGCCGAGACCAAAGTTGATCACACCAGAGACCATGGAGAAGATCCCGGTGGCCGAGTACCAGATGCCCAGCCTCGTCGCTTGCTCTTGAGGCTTGTACCACAGCGCCGTGACGGTGACGAAAGCAGGGCTGACCGCGCTCTCGGCAAGACCAAGGAAGAAGCGCTGGGCGACAAAGCCCTCGTAGTTGTGGCAGACGACGGTGAGGATGCAAATGACACCCCAGATGCAGACGACGAGGCCCGCGGCTTTGGCCAGGGGAGCACGGGCAAAGATCAGCGCCATGGGAAGGACGGCGACGATGTAGCCATAGTAGAACTGAGGTGGTCAGCAAAAGAGCATGGCCAGGTGTCGCGATCGCCGGCGGGACTTACCGCGGCGGTAGCAGTGGAGTACCGGGTGGTGTAGGTGACTCCGTTGATTGTCTGAGTGAGGCCCTGATCTCATCAGTACATGCCTCGCGGACATCCCATGCGGTTGACCCACCAGATCGGTCAAGATGCCGAAAACTAGGATTTATCAGCCCAGAACTTGCTTCCAGTTGAGAACACTTACCAGCAGCGTTACCCAGCACGGCCTTGTCGTAGTACTACCTCGCTGTCAGTGGTATCCCCCGCATCGCATCATGATGACCCACCTGCAGACCCAGAGTAATCGTGAGAATCGGCATGAGGATCCAGTCGACCTTTCGGACGAGCCTCCTCTCTGCCGCCTTGTACTCGGCGAGCTGTAACTCGTCGGAGCTCATATTGCTACCTGGGATCCTGGTTCTTGCGCGTGGCTTAGCGAATCCCCGCAGACTGATTGGTTCGATCCGAGGCGCTTGCTCTCGTGTCGATCCCCGTTTCCTCCTCTGCTTGTATTTATGCTTTGACCAGTCCGGCTCACCCACGTAGGTTGGCAACTGTCAGGACTGCGCGCCTTATCGCGACGACGGAAGCTTGGATGGCGACACCGAGAGGTCCGACCGTGCGTTTCCGTTTCCCGGAGCTGAAGAGGTGGTCACTCTGGAGCTGGATGGTGTGTGAGCGGGTCTCTTGTACGATGCTCGTTTTTGCATCGTAGGCGCAGACAGGCAGATCTGGCTCGAATTTGAGTATGGTACCCGCCGGACCCATTTTAACTACGGTAACGGGAGTCATGGCGTGATACGGACCTCCGGATCTGCTCTGTTCCGAGTTTCTCAGCTCCGGGCTCCGGCTCCGTGTGGCGCCATTCCGTGGCACCGTCCTCGGACGTCTTGGTTCACCGGACGACGTGTCACATTGCTTGCTTGCAAGCTGTCGGTGTGTCATGGAGTGCTGCGAAGTCTGCCCCGGCGGTATACAGTATGGTGGCATCCGACGCGGACGCAGCGGTGTCGTCCGGTGCAGCGGTGAGCTTTGCTGACGGACCAAGTCACCATAAAGTGTGGATGGAACGCTTTCACCTCAGCTTCCAACTCGCACAGAGCTCGCTCCGAAACTCCACACAAACCGCACTGAGCCGACCCCCCAAACCTTTGCTGCCATGGCCATCTCCTACCCCATTCCAAAGTGGGACCGCCCCGAGCCTACGCAGTGCGAGCTCGACTACGCCGATCTCACCAACATCGACCTGTCCAAGTTTGACACCGAGGAGGGCAAGCTCGAGCTGGTCGAGACGATCAGGCATGCTCTCACCGACGTCGGGTTCTGGATCGTAACCGGGACGAGCTTCACCGAGGAGGAGATCGAGAACCAGTTCGCCATCGGCCAGGCATTCTACAACCTCCCCTTGGAGGCCCGCAAGGAGTGCGAGATCGACGCGAAGAACGGAGGTTACCTCGGCTACCGAGCGGTGAGCAACATCAATGGCAGCTCAATTGTTCTAATACTGTGTCCACAGGCGTACGAGCGTACCATCAATGGCACCGACGTTCTTGACAACATGGAACTTGTCAACGTGGCCAAGTACATCCCGGAATACGACACGTTGCCCCGCCACGCCATCTTCAGGGAGCACCAGAAGGTCATCGAAGACTTCCACCGTCGGTGCTGGTACGATGTCGCGCGCAAGCTGTTCATGCTGTTCGCGCTGGCTATGGAGTTGCCCGAGAACTACTTTGTCGAGAGGCACGACTATGAGAGGCCGAGTCAAGATCACCTGCGCTATGTGAGTCGGCCGTTAGAGAAGCGTATTGGCATCGGGAGCGCTGACGAGGGCAGATGATGTACCACCCCCGGTCGAAGGAGGACGACGCGAAATGCAACAACCTCTGGTCCTGGGCGCACACCGGTGAGTCGACGTCGCACCCCACTCCCCGGACGCCATAGCTAACCTCGCAGACTACGGCTCCCTCACTCTTCTTTTCTCCCAGACCGTCTCCGGCCTCCAGGTCAAGATGCCCGACGGGCAGTACAAGGACATCAAGCCCCTCAAGGGCTCGATCGTCGTCAACGTCGCCGACACCCTCAGCTTCATGACCAAAGGTGGGTCCCGCGTCTCCTCAGTCGCCTCGAGTATGCTGACAGTCCCAGGGTACTTGAAGTCGACGATCCACCGGGTCACTCGCCCCCCGCCGGACCAGGACCACATCCATCGAGTCGGCGTGATCTACGGCTGCAGGCCGAACGATGACTGCCCAGTAGTAGTCGCGCCATCACCCCTCCTCAAGCGCCTCGGAATGGTCACCGACGCGGACCTCAACGTCGACCTGTCCCAAGTCGCCACCGCCGCCGAGTATGTCGCCAGTCGAGTCAAAGCCGTCCACGGCAGCTCGACATACGGTACAGCGCCGGGGACAAAGTTCAAGCACAAGAACCTCGAGGTGTTGGAGAACTATGCCGATGTCAAGGGCGATGAATTGACGTCGATATAGTCGGTCGCGCTGGTTCGAAAGGTTCCTAGTCGTGTTAGATACTCCAGTTTGTATAGCGCCGTGTGATATGAATGCAATGTCAGAGCTTCTCGAGCCAGCCAAGTTGGTAGAGTCCTTGGGCCAGACCTTCAGGCCGTGAGTCACCCACGTTAGCAGCCAGCATATCTCTGTCAGTTTCCGCTCTTCACTGCAGGATCCGCAGGATCCGCGCAATCGCGGCACGTTGTGTTCCCAACCTCGGAAGGTCGCATGCTTGGTGCTCGCCCTTGGACTTTGGACACGACTGGCACCTCATGCCTGCGGGCCGCGCCTTCACTCCGCCTTCCCCGCATTTCCTTGAATCCTCTGACCTCGCTCCACCTCACTCCTTCACCTCAGGTCAGAAACACATCCTCCAAAGACGTCGTCAAGCCAACTCGACCACGCCGTCTTCGCGCTTCGCGATGATCCAGTGCATGTCCTATCCATCTCCTCATTGGATCCTCTCCGTCTGCCAAATACTGCTCGTCGCGAATCCCTTCGGCGCGATCGGCTCCGTCTGCACAGATGTTAGCGCACAGCTCCTTCCGAAACTCGGCATGCCGCACGATCTACGTATGCGGAATGGCAACGTCAAAAGGCGAGCTGGACTGACGCTTTGTCCCCTATGCGAGCCTGTTAATCTCCGGTCACGCTCCACCATCATCTGGTCCCATGCATCGAGGTTGTATCGTGGCGGCTACTCCGTCAGCGCAGAGAACGCAACGGGGTGTTGCGAATCGAGGCGCCAAAGGCGAGAACAGGTAGGAGAGGTAGGAGAGGAAGGAGACAGTGGGGAATGTCACCCACCTTGCCGTCGTTGGTTGCCCGCTTGGCGACTGAGAAAAGGGTACCGGTCGCGCCGAAGCAGGCAGTGAGGAGCGCTACGTAGATCAGTAGTCGCTCAAGGCAGCTGCATCACACGAGCACAGCACAGAGCGCTTCCTGCTGCATTGGGAACTCACCAAAGGGGATGAGGGCCTGCGTCCATAGTCAGCGAGAAAGTCTATTTGAGAAGCAGTCTTGCTCACCTCCCACGGGACAGGCATGGTAGGATTCTTGTGGATGGGTAGAGGGTAGGATAGAGCGCAGCGAGCCGGTCCAACAGCGGGAGCGGACGTCTATGTTGTTGTATGCGAGACTTGGTACTTGACTGTACGGACAAGTGAATGAGTCTCGAGGAGGAACACTGGAGCGACGAGCGACTAGCCAGGGCGAGGTGAGCCAATCGGGTTCTCGGTGTTGCTGCCGTGTGGCACCAGGTCAACCTCGACTCAAATCACGTGATGATGTGCCTTCCCCCTTCGAGTCGCTCAACTCAACTTCCAAAGAGGTCACTTGGACTTTGCCTTTTGCTCTGTTCACCATCTCTCAACGCGGCGCAGGGGTTTGAGGCTCAACACGGTTCGTCAGTCGCGGAACGATGCCTCCCAAGAAGCCGCAACCCGCTCGAAACGAGCCAAAGCAGGTGAGCACTCGCTGTGTTCCTTCTCTCTTTGCTCATCCTGAACAATCTCCAAATTCGCACCTCTCGACATGGAAGCTTTCATGACACTGTTGCAGAAGGCCGACGCGGTCGAGGAAGCTCCCCTCCAAGCCGTCGTCCTCGCAGACTCGTACAACCGCCGCTTCGAGGTTCTGTGTCTCGACCAGCCCCGCGTGCTGCTCCCGCTATGCTCGACCCCTTTACTCGCCTGGACGCTCGAGAGCCTGAGCATGAGCAAGGTCAAGCAGGTGTTCATCTTTTGCGGCGTGCATGCGGACAAGATCAGAGATTATGTCGCGTGAGTCGAGTCTGTCCCCCGGAACCTGGCGGCTCTGACAGATGAACCAGGTCTTCGCCTTTCCACTCCACGCTGGAAGTGCACTGCTTGTCGTCGCAGACTGCTCGATCGGCGGGTGATGCGCTTCGCGAACTGGATGCGATGGGCGTGAGTCGATTCGATTTGTTTGATTTTTTTGAGTGTCTACTGTCGCTGACGCGGCGTAGGTTCTCAACGGGGAGCAGCCATTCATACTCGTCCACTCGCCCCTCATCAGCAACTACGACTTTTCCAAGATGCTCGAGATCCACCAGAAGCGCCGGGAAACCGACAAGAACTACATTATGACCATGGGCGTGGGCCGCGGGGGAAGGTAGGCTGATTGATCGCATTCCACTGCTGACGATGCAGGTGCCATCCCGAATCCCCTATAATGCTCGTCCACCCCCCATCGTCCCGGCTGTTACACTACACCCCTCGCCCCCTCTTGCCACGCCAGAAACGCGTCACCTTCCCTGCCTCCCTCTTCCTCGACCCCTACCCGTCCAGCATTGACACGTGGGAGATCTGGTCCGGCACGTCACCCCACAACACGTCCAAGCGCGGGGGCTTCCGCGATCTTCTCGTCGACATCTGCGAGGCAGACGTCCCGGCGCTCTGCACTGAGAATTTCGATTGGCACGATTTGCGTCGACATGTCGTCAACGGCGTGTTGACGAGCGAGTTGCTGGGCAAGAAGATTGCGGTGCACCTTGTTGGATCCGAGGAGCCAGAGGATGGGCGAGGAGACGCGAGGAGCGGAGAAGGCGGACGATACGTCGAGACGGTGCGGGATACCAGGACATTTGGGGATGTAACGTGAGTGTCTTATTGAGATTCCGCTGATGATCAGTCGCGACGTGCTCAGACGATGGGCGTTCCCCCTCGCGCCGGATCTCAACGAGCCTCGGGGAGTTCAGTATGAACTTCGAGAGGGCAACGTCTACATCGCCCGCGACAACGTCGTCCTTTCGCGGACAACGACACTGCGCGGTCCGCTGCTCATCGGTCCCCGCTCGGCCCTCGCTCACAACACGTCGATCTACCAGGCGGCGCTAGGCGCGGACTGTTCCGTCGGACCCAACACTTCCGTATCCAAATCGTACGTCTTTGACGACGTGCGGATAGGAGCCAACTGCACTCTCGAAGAATGCATGGTGGGGAACGGCGTGCAGATCTCCGACGGCGTGAAGGTCGGCAAGGGGTCGTTGATTGGCGATGGGGTCAGGCTGGGCAAGGGCGTCGTGCTGCCCGATTTTTCGAGGATTGGGAGGGAACGATGGCGGCCAGAAGTCTGGGACGAGGACGATCTCGACGAGGAGGAGGACAGACAGGAAGACGGTGAGTGCGATGATTCGACTCTGCTTACGCCAGCTCGCCGATTGGAGATCCTCGGTCCCGACTCGAACGGCTACATCTGGCCGCAGGAAGAGGAGGAAGAGCCGGAAAGCGACTCTGAGGACGAAGGTGACGACCCGTACGAGCACCCGCGGAACAAGCGACTTCTCCAACTCGGCCGAAGCCTGTCCAACCTCACCACCTCGACCGACTCCCTCTCGACGTTGTCCAAGGCATCTTCTTCGCCGCCAGAGTCGCCTTTGTTGTCCGACGCCGATTCCGACGACCTCCCCAACATACCTTCTCTGTCTCTCAACGCCGGGCCTCCCCCCGCGTTCCACGCCGAGGCGTCCGCATCGCTCGCGCGAGCTTACGAGGAAGGGCATGCCATCGAAAATGCGATGCTCGAGCTGCGGACGCTGGTCATGGGTTACAATGCGGGTATCGACCGGGCGAGGGAAGAGGTGGTCAACTTTTTGATGAGCAAGGTGGAGTTGGAAGGCGGCGCGGCAAAAGTGTTGGCCTCGGCAGTAAAGGTCTGGGCGAGGTGGGGCCCTCTGGCAGAAGGTCTTTCGCCGGATCTGTCCAACATTGCTCTGGATATTCAAGTGAGTCGCGACGTGTCTGACTCTTCTGCTCGATGATGTGTGCTGACCGATACAGGCGTACTGCGTCCAACATGAGGCCTACGCACCTTGGTTCGGCATCGTTTTACGCGCGACGTACGAGGCCGATCTGCTGGGCGAAGAGGATCTCTTGGAATGGCGATCGCTCAGTGCGGCAAAGGGCGAGGGCGCAAAGGAGGCAGAGAGGGAGAAGTGGGCAGAAGTCTACAAGAAGGGCAAGGTGTATGTGGACGTGTTGGAGCAGATGGAGAGCGACGATGATGACGACGAGGATGATGATGAGGAAGGTGACGACGAAGATGACGAAGACGACGAATAATCCATAGCTCGGGTGTGCTTGTCATCCATACTGCTCATGCCATCACGGTCGTCTGTCTCGAGGTCGGGAGGGCAGAGGCAGTGACAGGTCAGATCAATACTCGTACTCCTACATCGGAACATGTCGCAAGGCTACTATCAAGAAACTGGCTATTGTTCCCGAAGGAGGCCAGCAGCTAACGAAACCAAGCGTGTTCGCTCTCCGCACCACATGGGAGGACCGCGTCCTGCAAGAGACGTGCGGACCAATCTGAGGAAATGTCAGTGATGCTCGTTTCGCAACCAAAGTGAGGCTCCATTGGCGCAGATTGCGGGATGCTGCGACTCGCGCATCCCGCTAACATCATCCATGCGGAGAGTACCGATGGACTTGGGACTCACATTGACAAGTGGTGCGATAGATTCAAGAGAAAATAAGAGGAAGAAAAGGATCAGAGCAGTTTCGCCTGGGTCGACTCGAGGTGACGAGGATCACGTGACGTGGCGGCTTGGTTGTTTCCGAAGGGCGACGCTCAACCGAGTGCCGAGGTGGTCCGCGTTCATGTTCCCATCGACCAGCGCTCCCCAATTCACAGCAGAGGTGCCGCAATACACCTTGCCCCCTGTGCCGAGGGCAGTCCGTAGCGCGTCGTCGCAATGTCGCAAGACAACCCAGGCTCCGGCCTCGGTTGGAGTGCTGAAGCTGGTCCGAGCCGACCTCCGCCTGCTGGTGCTGGTGGTGGTGGTGGTGGTGGTGGCAGCGGTGTCCACGTCAACTCTGATGATGAACCGGGACCTTATTCCGATCCAGCAAACCTGACGAGGATTTACCCTTTCGCAACGTACACCCCAACAGCAAGAGGTCAGTGAGCAAACACCAACATCTATCATCCTTCTTCATCCATCTTCCTTCCCAACACCCGATCCACTGACCACTTCGCAGTCGCCGAACACATCTCTCCTCACGTCGTCACCTACCCCACACCTTCCTCCTCATCGGCAACATACCCCCTGTATGCAGACTACTTTCAGCGAATAGACAATCCGAGGTCAGCAGAAGACATGGCGCTCCGACAAGGAGCTCAGCAGAGGGTGGATCAGCTGCTGCGTGATGGTGGGCCGGGTTACAGCAATCCGTGAGTGAGCAATGGCCATCACTTGTCCATGGCTCGCTCACATGGCAGTAGATATTCACCTGCTCCTCTCCCTACTGCTCCGAACGTCTCCGTCCAGCAACCCCAGCCGCTGCCCTACACCTTCCTTCCATCATACCTCCCCCCGCCGATCGCCCGCCAGCCGCCCACGCCAAGGTCACTTCCAGATACCTCTCCACCTCCTTCCTCCACATCAGCCACAGAGTACTTTGAGCAGTTCGTGACCAACGCGCTTTCTCGTGGCCAGCCCGAGTCGACTCCGTCCATGGCACCCACACCTGCGCTCGGCGACATCAAGCCGCCGTCCCGAGACGTCCGCTCCGGGTCGGTGTCGTCGGTCGCAACGTCCAGCGCCACGCCGACTATCTCCAGGAGGATCTCACGCATGGCTCTCACCCCTGGAGAATCACCCGACCCTCTCAGCTGGACCGGGACGGGTCCTTCGCCGACAAAGAAGCACAAGACAAATTCCCATCGCCAGGGATCACCTACACCCCGTACAGCACAGACCCTCCCGGCCCGCCCGTCAAGCACTTCTACCCCGGTCCCTGTTGTGCCCGCTGGACATCTCAAGTCGCGTCCTTCTCTTCCCACGCAGTGGACATTCGAGCCCACCAAGAGCACGCCACGTACGCAGATCATCGTAGAGATCCCGGCGCGACGCCTGTCTGTGGCGACGTCTGTGGGGGAGGACGACTCCCCCGATGAGCTTGACTGGGGCGATGATGATAGGCTCGATAGGGATGGGGACTGGAGGATGTCGTCAACGTTCAGGAGCCCGAGCTCTGCGTCGTACGGAGGTGCAGGAACACGGGGTACGGGTAGCGCCAGGACGGGAGAAAGGGACATGCGCAGTGAGTCCTCTTGACGATGCTCGACTTGTGCCGAGCTGACCGTTCAGCCATGATGCAGAAGCTTCAGACGCTTCTCGACGACATTTTCGAAGAGTCGGACAACTTCCCCGCCGAAGTGACGCCGGACGATCTCACTTCCTCAAAGTTCTTTGACCGCATCTCGAAAGACGGCCAACAGCCTTTGCTCTCGGCGCGGGCTATCACCAAGGTCATTCGATACGTCTCGCGCGTTCAGAACAGCAAGCGCAAGCAGAAGGCCGCGGAGGAGGACTTTTCATGGGATGAGGAGGCCCTGAAGAGGCTGTTTCGCCTGCTCGAGAGGGAGATGCGCGAGATGGAGATGGTGGTGCCGTTCCCGGAAGACAAGCGGGCGGTTGCCAACGGGGACAAAGCCAAGAAGGGGAAGAAGGGAAAGGGAAAGAAGGGGTCGCGGTCTCCGGAGCGGGAGTTGGAGGAGAATGGAGACGATGGGGGTGAGCTGGCAGAAGACGAGCTGGCGGCGCATGATGAAGTGTTGGGAGGAATTGGTACAGCAGGACTCGCGGCCGAGTGCTGCTTGGTGATCTTTGACGGCGAGGGCATCTCCAAGACAGTGAGTGCGAGTCGGCGCCGGTTTCGCTCACTCCAAACAGCTCTACTCGGAAGACCTGCTTTCCACTTGTGTGGCCGTGGTCAAAGACGAGATGACCAAGGTTATCTTCCCCATCATGGAAGGCCTAGCAGGAGAGAGTGAGTCGTCTTGGTCCGGTATCGGCGACTGATCGTATACAGAGATGTCTTCGCGATACCTATCTCACCTCGTCAATCTTGAGTCTGCCGGCAAGACCACTAGACCGAAGGGGCTGTCCCCGCTGTTCGTCCACCCTCACCTCTGCGCCATCGCACAATCGGCGACCGGAGCTCTGCCCCGACTGGCTCATCTCATCGGCCGACCCGACATATCATTCTCGGATGGCTTGGTCATCCGTACCGTGTACCTTTCGATTGCGCCGCTCTTTGTAAACGAGCCGGCCGGCAAGAAAGGGCGAGGCAAGGACTCGGGCAAAGACTCGGCCAGCGTGATGAAGACTATCAGGACCGAGGCCCTTGGATGTCTCCGAGGGGTACGTGTTGGCAAAGGTCTTGTCTGACAGACCTAGGTCTTTGCAAAGTACGAGGAGCAGAGACAGTGGATCATCGAAGAGATCCTCAGCTCTCTCGCCAAGGTGCCCGATCAGAGCGCGCAAACGAGATATCCGTGAGTCTCACTTGATGCGCAGCCTCACCTAATGCGTCAGTCAATATGCTAAATCTTCAGCCTGGTCAACGGCGACTCGATCCACACCATCTCGGCGCTGCTGCTGCAACTAATCCAGGCCTCGGCATATGGTGTGACGACGCGCATCAGGAAGCTGCGCTTGTGTGCGGCGGACTTGGCTCTTGACGGGAAGGAGAGCAAGCCAAAGACGGATCTCGGGGAGGAGGAGGCGCAAATCTGTGGTGAGATGATGGACTCGGCATTGCGCTCGGCCAGAGTGGTTTCGGCGTATTTGGTCAAACGGTGAGCTATTTAATCCCGATTTAGCTGAGAGTGCAGATCGGGAACGGCGAAAGCCAGCAAGACTTCGCACGAGACCGACTACAAGCTCGTCCTCGTCACTTTCGTTTCCGACATTCTCGCGGTGCTGTATCGGCCCGAGTGGCCCGCGGCGTCGCTGTACCTCAGCGTCTTCTCCAAACTCATGATCACGGCCCTGGAGGATCAGGCTACCGGCAACGAAGCGGCAGTGGCGAAGAACATCGCATTGGACTATCTCGGTGACATTGCCACAAAGTTGAAGACGGTGCAACTGGACGCGGAGAGCGGAGGGGACGTGCCGTCGCTCGATCAGGTGGGATCTTATCCTTGTGAAGGGGCTCTGAATCGCTGACAGCTTTGCAGATCATCTCGGACGCGGATCCCGCCGGCGCCTCGCGACTCATCAAGGCGCAGAATACCATCCACACCTACCTCTCCAGCGCCACGAAAGACGACGGAATGTTCTCGGTAGGTTGCGCGCAAAGGACTCGGCTGATCTCAGACCGCTCGTGACATGTCCGTGGTCATCTGGTCGCAAGAGCTGCAGAGTGCGCTGCGTAAGACCACTTCGATTGTGGAGAAGCTCGCAGCGGAGAAGAGCGAGGAAGCGGAGGAGACCAAGGTCGCACTGCACGGCATTCTGCAACTCCTCGGCGCGGCTTCGCGTGATATCTGGAATGGCGATGGCGGTTTGTTCGAGGTCATGTGAGTGCCATGTTCTTCACAGTCGGCTGGGCTGATGTCGCAGTGACCCAAAACAAGCTCAGTTGGCGAATCAAGCTTCCATAGCGGTGTCACGCGGTCGGTCCCTCCAGAGCGCGTTCGACCCTATTCTCCACGCTCTCATCGGCGCATTAGACTTTAGTGTCGTGGGCATGCGAGCAAAAGCTCTACGAGGTCTCAGTGGTATAGTCGTGGTGGACCCGGAGATACTCGGACTGGTGAGTGATGAGACGGTGCCGTGCTGATCGTCCAGTCTCACGTCCGCCGCGCTTTCGAAGACCGGCTTTCCGATCCCTCGCCCCAAGTCCGTGACGTGGCGGTGGAGCTGGTAGGGAAGTATGTTGTGCAACGGCCGCATCTGGCGAGAGATTACTACCCGCACATTGCGCAGCGAGTGACGGTGAGTCATGAGATTAGGCAGGGCTGACGAAACAGGACTCTGGTCTGGGAGTTCGGAAACGTGTGGTCAAGCTGTTGCGTGGCATCTTCACCAACGAACAGGCCAAGGATATACGCATCGACATATGCTGCCAGATGGTGATTTTGGTGGCGGATCAGGATGAAACGGTCAAGGTGAGCAACTGGCGGCTCCGTAGCTGATGCCAAGGATCTCGCCGTCAAGGGACTCGTGTCCATGTTGTTCCCCGCAGTGCTACCAGGCGGCGCAGCGGAGGCTGCCGCTTTGTTGGTGGACTTCATCGGAGATTTCAAAGGGAGCAACGCGCTTCTGGAGGCGGCCCTACGAGAGGTGCGTATGCACGGAGGACCTTGTCTGACGGCAGGTCTCCAGAGAACTCGATGCGTCTGGGAATGCGAAGCGAGCCGAGGAAGCAGTCGACGCTTTGATCGTTCGCCTGACCGATGCTACCGAACAAGAGGACTTTGATTCGCTGAGCCATATCCGAGCGATCTCGCTCTTGTGTGCTGGGCAACCCGCAATCATCGATACAGCCAAGGCGACTGTGCTGCTCACCTACCTCCGTCCACCGTCGAAAGTGAGTCGATCAACTCTGTCGAGGCTGATCACGCAGGCGGATGAGCGGGAAACAAACGATCTTCTCCTTCGCATTTTCCGGTTGTCTATCCCGCACATGCCCAGGGCAGCTTCCAACTTTGCCACCGACCTGACCAAGGCCCTCCTTCCGATGATCAGCAAGCCGTCCGGCGGGCTCTCGGTAAGACGACCTTGTATCGACCCCCGGCTGACGTGGCCAGGCGCTCAAGGAGACCATTGGTTGTTTTTGCGCCGTCACGACGTACTTGACAAAGGATTACATTCGCCTCGTCACTGTGTTGCGAGCTTGTGAGGGTGAGTTGACTCCAGAGAATGTCGGGCTGAGCAAGCAGGCAAGATCCGAGCCATACGAAACGAGTACCTCAAGACCGGGTCGGTGCCGTCACAGATCCAAGCCGCGGCGATGATGCTGTACATCACGGCTCTGATCGCGGAGCACTGCAACCTCGACCAGATAGCGGTGGAGAATGAAGGTGGGTCAAATGACGGTGCTTGGCTGACTGCTCAGTCGTCAAGGCCGAGCTGCAAAAGATCGATAGCGTAGGTTTGATGTTGTGTCGGTCTCTGACCCGCAGCGACCTGTCTACGAGCACCTGTTTGACATCTTCCTCGACTTTGCGCGGATGACGATCGACCAAAACGCTCCGACAAACTGTCTTGGTGAGTCTGGGACTGTGAACGTCACTGACGCCAGGTTCTCTTTTCCGGTCCTACCCCGCCCTCATGCTGCGCGAGGAGACAATGCAGTGGATGCAATCCGTGTTCACGGGGCAGGACGAGGCGAACCGCGCGCGACTGCTTCGTGTGATCCACGAGTTTCTCGTGTCGGAGGCCGGGAGGAAATCTGCAGGAGGTGAGAATATGTCTCCACGCAGAGCTGACGACAGGCCAAGCCTTGAAGGATATGCAAGCGCTCATTGGGAGCACGTCCGACTTGTCCGACTCTGGGTGAGTGTCTCCATTCCGACCCCGCTGATCCCAGCGTCTCCACCACCGTGGTGCAGCAGAACATCGAGCACATTCGCGACGGCGCAAAGTCGCACCACGAAGACACGCAGCAGGCGGCCATGGACGTCCTCGCCTTTACTGTGAACCAAGCGCTGTACCACCCCTTGGCAGTGAGTACATCAGGTTGTCCTCCAGCCAGAGCTAAGTTCCAGTGCATGCCCATTCTCATCGCCCTCGAGACGAGCGAGAACGACACGGTGGCAGATCGCGCGCTGGAGCTCCACGCGACGCTACATCAGAAGCACGCGACGTTGGTTAACGTGCAGTACCTGGCGTGCGTCAAGGCGGCGTACTCGTACCAGCGCTCGATCACGTCCGAGGTGACTGGGCATCGGGACGGTGTCGCTCTGTTGTCGAGGTGGTATGGTCTCCTCGGAGAGAAGAGGGCTTGGAAACACGAATTTCTGCGAGCGCTCTGCCGGACATTTGATCATGATGATCAGAAAGTGGTGGGTCCGTGAGGATCGCCAGTAGCTGATGGCAGGATGACACGAGCTTTGTGCTGTTCATCGCGGACAATCTCGCGACGCTGGAGTACAAGCTGCAAGAGGAAGTGATGACGGTGATCCAAGCCCTCGGCTCGGTCGTTTCGACTTGTACGCCGCTCGTCAGCGTGCTTGAGAAGGCTCAGGTGGAGGGATCGCCAACCGACTCGATCGAGGGCAAGCGAGTGATCTTGGGCGATGTGAGTGGCAAGGGGACTCTAGAGTCTGAGCTGATGTTCAGGCTGATGGCGATGGGGGCAAAGCCGATCAGCTCATCAATGCCAGTATCGTGGTCTGCATTGCGATGCTCACGAAGAACCATCTGCTTCACGCGTACAGCTTGTCGGAAGAGTGAGTAGACGAGACAGGGTGGACTCCAGCTGACAGGAAAGCAAATGTCTCAAGCACACTGCGGGGAAGAAGTCGGTCCTTGGTGACAAGCCGGCGGTGAGGAAGGGTATAGAGGGGTTGGATGTGGGAAGGGTGCCACTGGTCAGGGGAGTGAGCACGGTGGGGGACTTTACGGCGCAGCAGACAACGGTGAGTAGTGGCGGTCCCCTGCGCTGGCGCGACCTTTGAACCTTTGCCCACCTTTGTTCACGGCTGACGCGCGAGCAGTTCCTGCAACTGGTGCAGGAGGATGGACACGTCGATATGGAGTTGTGAATACCAAGCATCAATCTATGCCCCTTTCGGAGACCATGACGCGGAGTTGGCGGTGGGTGTATTATGTCCTGTGTATACAGTATGCCAGATTGGGAATCTATGCATCCTTCATCGCTTCTGCTACGGTATGTGTTGGCATGAGGCAGGCCGGAAGAAGGTTCTGGAGAAGCAGAGTCAGCGGGTGCCACGACAGGAGCGCTGACTTGAATTTGTTCAAGGGAGTGTCAATGTTCAAAGGAGGCACAATCAGCCTTGCTACAAGAGTAGCGAAGGCGAGGAGGACTGAGTTATACGTGTACATGCGTGATGAAGGGCTTCACACTTTGCCACCGTAAATTTCCCTCCAATAGGCTGATTCGTGCATACTTTAGCACCTCACACTGATCCCAGTACATACACTCGCGAACAGCAACATGTCCACCGCCAGTGTTGCGACCCGACCTTTTGAACGTTCCACATGGGACCGTTCCAGCGACGTCACTAGAGGACGTTCACAGCACGAGACGCTGCTCGATACCGCGAGGATCATTGGAGATATTCGCGAGGGAAGGAGGAAGTATGACCCGGCTTTGATCTCCCGCGAGACTGGGCTGAGCGTGGACACGATCGAGGGGATCAGGCGGCTTATCTTGAACGACGGGTCGTCCCACAATGCGGGAGGCTCCGAAGTCCTGTCCTCGGACTCGCCGACTACCACGCTGAACTCCCGCGGTGGGCGTGGGCTTGCTTCCACATCTGTTAAATCTGGAAAGAGCGTGACGTGGGATGAGTCGAGCTTCCGACCCGACAACAATGGGGTGTACGAGGACGACACGCACCTCCAAACACGTCGTCGACGGGGCTGGAAGTCGCTCAACACGCGCTCAAAGTACCTCTCGGACAAGAAAGCCCGGGGGAAGAACATGACCAAGAACGAGGATGTGGAGTCTACTCTTGCGGGGGATCTCAGATCGCGAGTCGAGGCAGTGACGGGTGGTGATGGATGGGAGTATGTGCCGACGTCGCAATTGACGCTCCAGGACGATTTTCCCATGCTGTACAAGTACGGCACGGATGTGGAGGCGCTAAGCGGTCTCGGGCTGAGCAAGAAGGATCGGGCGAGGTGGGAGGAGCAAGATGATAGAAGGATGAAACTCAAGTTGAGGCCCGTCGGCGCGCCGCTCTCTGGCAGTCATGTCGGAGTGGGGATCAAGGGTCCCGTGTCGACGACTGGGTCTCGGGCCGAGGCGCTGGCTAGGGGAGGAGAAGAGTACTCACGTTGGGCAGACGTGGCGTACGGTCTGCAAGACACTTTCCAAAGTGTCATCCTGAACACCAAGGCGGACCTCCAGAAGTACCTGGGACTGGGCGACGGCGATGCCTTCCCCACGTCCGTTGTCGCCCGCACGGAAGACATGAACTCCCTTCGCTCTGACAAGACCAGCAGGCGCGCCGCAAAGGTCGAGAGGAAGAAGAAGAACCGAGTGGCGACGACTGTCCCGACGGAACACTCTGATCGGGCGTATCGCTCGGCAATGACCTCAGCGATGCAGGACGACTCGAAGCTCCGACAAGCGAGCAAGTCGGGTGATCCCGACCTCCAGCGCAGGGCTTGGAGGGACCACATCACCACGCTTCGGTCCAAGGGCACACTGGTCGATTCGGAGATTGCCACGCTGTATGATACGCTCGCAGAGAGTCCCAACTACGATTACATGATGGGGCTGCATGGCGAGGACAAGGAGTACCAGCGCCGATGGATGGGCCAGGTCCAACAGATGAACAAGAGCGGGCACAAGTGGGTTCAGGCCCTGACTGAGAAGGGGGCTCGATTCAAGCCTGACTTTTCGGATACTGACGGCTCGGGCTCGGGCTCGGATTCGGACTCGGAGGGAGACGTGCACTCGGATTGGAGCTGGTGAGACGTGGCGCTGTGTCCACTGCAAGAGCGCACTGCTCTGGCTTCAGCGGTAGTCGGCGTACGGCCGGTGGCCATTCGTGCAGTAGTGATACTGCACGAGTAATTTCGTACTGTCGCTTGGTCGCTGGCGCTGCCAATTGCGAATTTGTCACACTGTCACAGTGATAGACTACGCTCCTGAATGAGTCGTATCATTTCTGTGTGCAGAATCAGAATGCATCGTATGGACGGGTGCTATCCTCCAGCAAACACAACTCGCACAGCGCCAACTGCCAAGCACATTCCCAAACACCTTGTTACGGCACATCCCCGTCGGCGCAGGTACAGGAACGGACGGTACGGCACAGTGACAAGAACCCGGTCGCATCGGTTGAGATGGTTCAGTTCAATGGTCCGATTCACCTGAAATCCGCGGCGTGCTCGACACCTGGATGTGGTCGTCCCATGGTCCTTCCCTCTTCAAACACAAGCGCCCATCCGCAACGCCGCAAGCGCAGCCGAGTATAGTCCGAGCATGCCGTGGTCGCCGTGCTCGGTGTTGTGTTTGGGATGATTTGTTCATACTGTTTGTCCGCACATCCAATCGTACAAATACCGCGCCCCGAATCGCGGTCAGGATGGAATCATTCCCTCGCACACCTCGCTAACACGATCAAACATGAGGTCCATTCTGAACCTCCTCCTCCTCCTGTCCCTTTTGGGGCTTTCCTCTGCCGGTTCGGCCCGGCGGGGCGGACGACGAAGCTCCGACTTCTTCGAGCGGTGCAAGACCAACGCCGAGTGCATCCGATCCCATCAACCTCTTCTCCGACCGGTGAAGCGGATGCCCAAATCCGACTCGAGGACACTTGTTGACCGCAGTGTGTACACCGCACCATTCGCTTTCAACGATCCCGGCTTGTACACGGTGTCGGTCGACACCAACGGGACTTATCAGATCTCAATTACGGGCGGCTCGGGCGGTGACGGAGGAGTCACTGGCGACCCTTGGCCTGGTGGTGTCGCCGCGACTGTCCAAGCCGAGTTCTACCTGACCACGGACCAGACGTTCCTCATGGTCGTCGGTGGCGCGGGGATGCCCGGCGTGAGTACCAACGGAGGCGGGGGAGGTGGCGGCGGTGGTTCGTTCATATACACCCCTGGAAACTCGCTGCTCATCGCCGCAGCCGGAGGAGGAGGAGCTGGAAATGCCCAGGCGGGAGAGGAAGGTAGCACAGGGACATCAGGGGTGTCTGGTGCCTATGGTGGCCAGGGAGGAATGCTTGGTCTCGGCGGTGGGGCCGGGACCGGCTCGGATATCGGCGGTGGTGGCGCAGGCTTCAACGGAAGTGGCGGGACAACCTCGGGCGCCGGGAACGGCGTGGGTGGTACCAGCAGGCCAGCCTGGACTGGCGGATACAACCAATACGCGTCCGGCGGTTACGGCGGCGGAGGCAGCGGTAGTAGCGACTCTGGCGGAGGCGGCGCCGGGTACAGCGGTGGAGGTGGCGGTGGCAATACCTCGGGCGGTGGCGGAGGTGGTAGCTACATCGACGACACGCTTGCGCAGCAGATCACGTCGGGCGTTGCGACACACTATGGCAACGGTCAAATCACGGTGACCTTGGCGCCGTAGAGCTGGCCGCCGGGGGGCCTTCTGTTAACGCGAGGTGAGGTGTGACGGTGGAAAGGCCGCGGGTGATGACGGCAAGGGTCGGGAGTGGGAGATGTGGACATACTCGTATAGTGATTTGGGAAAACTTGCGCTCTCCCTTTTCGGTACCCTCAAGGACAATGTGATTCAGACGCGGTACGGACCGCATGCCCTAGGACAATGGATATCATACTGCATGTTTTGTCCGCGACAAGTGTTGCTACGAACTCGCTCGCACATGGGACCTGGACAGATTCTTGCAGTGGCAACGCCACACCTGTCGGGTAGCACGGCAAGTCTGACTTTCGTTTCGACAAAGGATGCAGTCCACGACGACGAGTGCCCAAAGGAGGTCACTCTGGTCTCTTCGTGGTGGGGACGAGCCAATGATCGACTTCACATACTCGCCACTCCCCTTCGGATTCTCTCCTCAGTACAATACTTCACGGGTGCTCGTGTTCCCCAGCTTCTCGCTTTAACTCCACCCACACTCCACCCACACAACCACGACCACGACCGCACGAACATCATGAGCGTTGACGTGCAGACCATGCCGGTGTCAGCGGCATTCGGCCAGCCTCTGGGTGATTACGCCCCGGTCGAGACTGCTGCGACCGTGAACGACGACACCAACACCAAGTCTTGGTACAACACCATCAACGATGCCCTTGCTGATACCCTTGGTGAGTCGCGACCCATTCCTTGCCCAATCCTCCCGGTGACTCTGTCGTAGCCTGGCTCAAGCGGGAGAAGATGGTCGAAACCAACGACGGCAAGACCACAGTCATCCTCGATGCGGCCGACCAGGAAGCCATCGCCAGAAAGAAGGCTCTGCTTGGTCTGTCGTCCACCAGCCGAGACGAGATTGATTCGAGGCTCCGGCCGACCGACGAGGATGGGCGCTGGAACTGGTCGTACAAAGCCGAAGCTATGCCAGTGCGGTCCGCTCTCAAGGGCAGCCGATCCAAGGCCGCCGAGAGCGGCACCACACTCAACGAAACGCTCAGCTCGACGAAATCTGGGTCTCGCAAGGTGAGCTTCGGCGCGGGTTTGAGCGAGGAGCCCAATTGGAACGACACGCGATTTGTCGGACGCAAATCCCGCGCAACGCTTGCCAACCCCAAGAGCAAAGAGGCCGTCCGACTGCAGAATCAAAGCAAGAACGCCCAGGCCATTCTCAAGATGAGCAACACTCCCTTGTTCAGTTACGTGCCCACCTCGAACTGGACCCTCGCGGAGAGTAACGGGACTTTCGATACGCTTCGAAAGTACGGCACAAAGCTGTCTGACGCTCCCACGGACCCGGATGAGCGCGCCAAGTGGGACAAGGAGGACAAGTTCCGCCGCGAAAGCGGTTACCTCACTCGAGACGAGCTCGGAGCGTCGGTGAGGGATTCGGGATCCCGCAGCGTGGCTAGTGGGACGAACACTCTGGGAGAGTGGCTCACTCGCCTCGAGTGGATGGCTGAGCGCAACCAGAAGTTCCTTCCCAAGGACAAGGACGAGCGGGCCGAGTATCTCGACCTCGATTCGGAAACTGAGACTCTCCCTGCCGAAATGGAGCAGCTGAAGGGTATCATGCGGTCGATGCAGGAGAAGAAGGACGAGATGAAGGCCCGTATGGCCGAGGAGCGCCTCGAGCGCAAGGCCGGGGAGAAACTCCTCGTCACCACCTCGGACGACACATACCGCAGCTTGCTGTCGACGGCTACGGAGCTGCTCAAGGAATACCACACGGACGCGACCAGCACCGACAAGGACACGGCAGAGTCTGCCAGGGCAAAGTACATGAAGAAGCTACGTGGTCGGTCCTCGCTTCTTCCGGCTGAAGCCCAGATGCTCTATCCCGAGATGAGCATGGGATACGACATCCACGAGGTCCTCGACACCCTTCAAAGGGTTTCCGGCAAGACTGATCAGGAGTGGAACCCCAAGGAGCTGAGCGAACAAGACAGGCTCACGCTTACCAGGTGGATGACACAGAACACTGCGAGCCACAAGCGTGCTCACCCAGTCGTGTTCGCCATGCATAACGACGGTATCGATGTGTCAACGGAAACTGCTGAGCTGTTCAGCACGTACCTCACCAAGGAGAGGCCCGAGGGGAGGGGTGGCGCAAGCCTCGGCCTGTCGTTTGAGGAGGACCCAATTCTGAGCAAGTTCGCGGCGAGTCTCGCTTAGTGTCCGCCCACGCGAGTTCGAAGCAGCCCTCAGCGGTGGCAGGGACTGTGACGGACAGCGGGAACGGGATTGGCCCCAGTCGGTCCGAGTCGCGCCAGTATTGTGATGCCTCGTGTGGAGTCAGCGATTTGAGATGTCTATGCACATGGTCATGTCGGAGAGCAGCGCTGTGAAGCCCGCGTGGCCCAATTCTTGTACAAGAGACCACCGTGTCCATCGGTTCGAAGAGTGATGGGCGTGTGTCAGCCATCACAAGTACGAGTACAGTGCCAGCTACAAGCAACAACCAAGTTCTCTGCTATGAAACAAAGGGTGCGGCGACAGCGTCACAGCTGCAAGCTACAGGATGTGCTATGGACGCTTCCACGATTGCACGCCAGGGCTACCTATTATCGGCTCTGAGTTGTGCTTGCGCATACCGCCATGCCACCCAGAGATCCTCCCCCTCCTGGCGCTTGGCTGAATAGTCGTCGTAGAACTACCGGCTGCGTGAGCGCCTCACCTTCACAGGGCAATATGTACAGTAGACCCGATACCCGACTCACCAGGATTTCGAGCTCTTCGAGACGCAAGACCTCGCACAAGGGGATGGCCACTATGTTGGAGTGGGCCTACAGCACAGTTTACCCAGGGTGAGATGACGACAAGCACGCCCGGATCGAGATGGATCACTCGTCCTCATACGAGTACGAGTACCGAAGGGATGAGGACTCACGACATCGAACTTCTCACGACCAATAAAGGCTTCAACCTTGTACATCATCACTTCGAGGATGTCGATCGCAATGGGCGGGTCGTATATGGTTCCCGCACGCCAGATGTCGTCCACTTTCCAGGTGACGTATTGATAGCGTATCCGATTCCCGTTCGAGTCGACGGCATAGCACTGCGAGGTCAGTCAGGCGATGCAGGTTGGGACGTCGAGTATTTACCCAGCTGTGAGGGCGTGGGGGGCCAAGGAAGTCCCGGACGATCAGCGACATGACGGAGGGCGGTGGCGTGGTGCAGTGTAGTGCAGTATGAAGGAGATGTCAGTGAGAAGCGAAATGAGAGGAAGAAAGTGCATTGGGATTGTCGCCACCGACGCTTCTTATACACATCACTACAGTACTCGTACTGTACGGCGATCTCGGCCGCATTTCCCGCGAGAGGTAGACAGAGACGCGACACCTTCAACAGTCTACAGGACACCTTGCATGTAGTCATGGATGTTGCGCATCGTTGAACGAGTTCATGCGGGGGTGGAAGGACAGTGCAGTGATCTGATTCATGTCATCAGGAGCCCATGTCCTTTAAACGTCCATTGCAACCTTCGCTTCCTCGGGTGTCCATGTACATAAGCTCAAGCAACATCGATGATCCACGAGCCTGTAGCTGACAAGCGGACTGTATGAACCAGTCGCATCACTGCCGCTCAATAGTCCTCTTCAACCACCCGACCACCTCCTTCGCCAGCACCTCCATCTCCTCGGCCTTCTCCACCGTATGACCCGCACCCGGGATCACCCTCCACTCCAACCCCGTCGGACACGCCTCCACCCACCGCTCCCCCAGATCACCGGGATACGTGAACGTGGGAGGCACGTACTCGTCCTTCTCCGAAAACAGTGCGAGAGCCGGCGCGGAGAACTTGCCGAATGATAGGGATAGAGGATGTTTGTGTACCCCGTCGGGCTGATTTGGGATGTCGTGCGAGAAGTAGTCGTCGTCGCCGCTGCGCAATCAGCTTGGGTCCAGGTGCAAGTGTGCGCACTGTACCACATGGGTGTATTAGACGCAGTGGGAGCTGGTACTTACCCCACGCCAAGAAGACTGAAAAATCGATATGCAGTCATCCTCCCTCCCACGTTTCTGCAGAAATCGTCGTCCAGCGCCTCATCGCCTTTACCCGCTTTGACTAGTCCCTCCGCGACGGGCAACTTGCTCCTCCACAGCTCGCCGGTCGCCGACGGGTCCCACGCGAAGTACTCCCGGTCAGAGACGGGCGCCTGCATGATCCCCCCGAGGACCCGGGGGTGTGATCGGGTGGAGAGGTAGTGCGCGACGTCCTGGGACCCGGTCGAGTGGCCCATGAGGACGATGGTGGATGTGCCTGAGAGATCAGCGGTGATCGAGTGTATGGGCGCATGCTCGCGTGAGCGTCCGGGGATGTACGAGCGAACGAAACATGTTGAGGGAGGTCAACGAGGTGGACGAAGAGAAAGGGATCTCTTCGCAGTGACTTGGTCGGGGCGGCTGTCATGCGCACGCACACGCGTTGGTGTGACCCGATGACAAGTAGCGTGAATGGAGACAGATGTCCCGCGGGAACAGATGAGACGTCACATACCTTGCGCGACGAGATGCTCGACGAGCGCGTTCATCTCGTTGACATCCCGATCGAGACTCCCGCTCATGAACCCCTCGTACGCGCCCGACCAGTGCATGAGGACTCTGTCGAGTCAGCGAGGCGAGGCGAGGCGACACTCCTGCATACCGCTTCTCAAATGCTTTCAAACGCTTGAATCTGGTTGGCTGACGACCACATCACTCCGTGAAGAGGAAGGAAGGACGATTTCGCCCACACGAGCACCCGAGCCATCCGGACCACTCACAACTTCCATCCGACCTCTTTCAGTCGTTCCCCCAACACACCCACGTATCCGGGATCGAGCAGTCCATTGAAGAGACCTCCGATGAACACCACCGCCTTGCTCGAAGAGGTATCGCCGGTGGTGAAGTAGGGGTACTTCTTCTGGAAGAGGGTCGGGACCGCACCGGGAGGGACGGGGTAGGTCGAAAGCTCGCCAGGGACGGACATGCCGGACTCTGAATTGGTGAGTACACCAGGAGATCGGAGCTCGATGTGGGGTTATGGTAGTTGCGGAGATAGCGCTACTGTGGAGGTGTCGGGAGGTGGGCTGCTATATGGAGAATGTAGTGCGGTGACAGCGAGAAATGGAGGAAAGAGAAAGGATGATGGATGGATTGAGGTGGAATGAATTCAACTACGGGCACAGAGTATACTCTCACCTGAAACAAGGCGCGGCCGGCGACGGGCGGGTGGGGGAATCCCCCCACCTTCCCACTCGTCATTAGCTGGATGTGATGTATTGAATCATCGAACCATGGGCGGACATATCATACATATCTCATTCTCATACAATGACATGATACCAAGTCGAAGCGAGCCATAACTCTTCTCACCCAACAACCCGCGAGGTGGTCGCTACTGACGCTCACAGCGCCGCCTTTCTCGCCGTTCCAGCGGTCCCGACGCCCTCGAGATGACCCATCAGATCCGTCGTGAGGAAGTCAGAGGGCCACTGCGCCTTGACCTGCCCGATCATGTACTCTGACGCGATCTTGACGTGCTCCGAGTCTATTCCGGGGAGGTTGGACACCTTTGAGGACTCCTCGGAGAAGATCGGCTGGAGGTAGGCGGCGGTGATGGTTTTGCCAGAGTCCTGGGGAGTCGGGTCAGCAGAGCAAATGGGAGAAAATGCGGAAGGTTGCTCAGGGAGGTGCGGAAGGAGATGAGTCAGTCGACGGGTGGCAAAGGAGTACAGGCCTCATCGTCTGTGCCGACTCACCGTCTTCGAACCGTATTTGACCCATTGCCACAGCTGCACACGGGCAATCTCAGCCGTCGCGGCGTCCTCCATGAGGTGGTTGATCGGGACACAACCATTGCCCGAGATCCACGCGGCGCAGTACGAGAGGGCGCTGAAATGTCAGCGGGGGTTAGACGTGGCGCCTTTCAAGCAAAACAGGAGGGCGGCAAGAGCGAGGTTGGATTGGGGCCGGTCCCGCCGCACTCACGCCGAGACGTTGTCGCGTACGCCCTGCTCGGTGATTTTGCCGGGGACTTTGGGGTCGGCGATCTGCTTGTCGGTGACGACGACGTCCTCCCGTCGGACGAAGTACTGCGGGGTCAGCGAATCGGTCTGATGCAGCACGGCACGGAGCACCACGCCTAGCCGGGTCGCCTCGCCTAGGGTATCCCCACTCACCTGGTTAGGCCCCTTCATGTGCTCATCGAACACATCCATCGCAATCTTGATGAGCGCCGGGTGGGCAACCCACGTGCCGTCGTGTCCAGCCGTCACCTCGCGGAGCTTGTCCGCCTTGACCTTTGCCATGGCGCGGTCGTTGGCGGCCTGGTCGTTCTTGATGGGGATCTGGGCGGACATGCCTCCCATGGCTGCGACCTTGCGCCTGAGGCAGGGTGAGCGAGGTTCACAGCGGTGATTCACACACACAACCTCAAACAGGACGTCCACCCTGCAGTGGACGAGCCACGGGCTGGGCAAAAGCAGTGGAACGAGGGGGTGAAGCGGAGGAATGAGTCTCGTGGCACCCACTTGTGACACGTCTGGATGAGAAGCCGGACGTAGGCGTCCATAAACGGCACGGTCATGGTGACGTCTGATCGGTCTGGGAAGACGCAGTTCTTGTGCGCGCGCTGCTTCTTGATGCTACGGCGAGTCAGCTCACCGCCATCTTGCCTAAGGTAGAATCCCTTACAAGCTGAAGATGTAGTCCCATCTGCCGCAGTTGAGACCCGCCGAGTGCTCCCTGAGCTCATACAGGATCTCCTCCATCTGGAACGCGGCGGGCAGCGTCTCGATGAGCACTGTCGCCCTAATGCAGCCCTGGGGCAAGCCCAACTTGCTGGTCGAGAGGGAGAACGCGTCGTTCCACAACCTCGCCTCGAGGTGGTGCTCCATCTTGGGGAGGTAGAAGTACGGTCCGAACCCGCGCTTGATGAGTTCCGCGGCGTTGTGGAAGAAGTAGAGGCCGAAATCGAACAGCGAGCCAGACATGGGTTGACCGTCGATGATCACGCGCGGCTCGTCGAGGTGCCATCCGCGAGGGCGGACGAGGAGGACAGCAGGGTTGGGAGAGAGCTTGTAAGCCTTGCCAGAGATCTCAAAGTCGATCTGACGGCGGATGGCGTCGCGCAGGTTGACCTGTCCCAGGACCATGTTGGACCATGTGGGCGAGTTGGAGTCTGCGGCGCGGCGCGGCGCATGTCAGCATGGCGCCGTGAACAATGCGGATCGTGCGGACGGTGCTGACGGTGCGACCCGGACATCTGACCCACCCTCGAAATCCGCCATGAAAGTCTTCGCGCCCGAATTGAGCGCGTTGATGACCATCTTCCGATCAGTCGGACCGGTGATCTCCACCCTGCACGAGATTCATCAGCGAGGCTCTTCGTGGACGCCTCTACGCCTCATGACGGTGGAACCGCCTCGGTGCCGTTCTCACCTGCGGTCCTCGAGGCCTGGCCCGGGCGGGGCGCACTGCCATCCCGGCGAAGACCGGATGTCTGCGGTCTCGGGGAGGAAGGTGAGGGGTTTGCCCTGGGATCGTCAATACTGTGTGAAAGCGGTCCTACGCGCCATGTCCTTCACACGACAACGGCTCCTCGACCTCGACTAGCGACTCGCTGCCTGGCTGATACAGGACGAAAGAAAGGCCGAAGTCGACTCCATCTTTCCCGCCCCGTCTCCGTCTCCGTCTCCGTCCCCGTCCTCGCCGCGTCCATCACCCAGCATGCCATCCGCCCCACACCATTCGTCCGCCGTGCCAAGAACTTCCTCGCACCCGCAACTAGTCCAAGACGTGCCATGTCAACCACTCACCTTGTCAAGCTCCGCCTGGACCTTCTTCCTGTTCTCCAGGAGCTCCAGCCTGCGGTTATTGAACGTCCGATGAAGGACCGCCAGGAACTCGAGTGCCTCGGTGGAGAGGATTTCCTCGCCCCCCTTGGGAGGAGGGGTGGTGAGGTGGACACCGGAGGGGAGGGACATGGTGACGGCGACAGTTACGGCGGCGAGTGTGGGTGGGTGCTGTGGGAGTGAATGTGACTAGTGACTAGTGACGATGGGAAGTTGTGAGTTGAAGGTAGCGGAAGTGGTGTTTTATCGTGACGACGTGGTGGAGGTGAGACTGATCGGCTGGATGGGATAGCCATTACCCGCCCATGAGTCGCAGCGGGATCAAATCGGAGCTCCGGAAAGGAGCCTGGCAGAGTGGAGGCGACCCGCGGTTAAGCGACGAGCCGGTCAGATCGGACGTCGCAGGTGGAGGCGGAGGGAGGCGGCTGGGCTCACCATCCCGCTCACATGTCCAACAGGCCTCCGTTTCGGATTAACGCGGCCATCAACGTCCTTGGCGTACCACGGAGTCGTAGTCCAGGAGCGCAGAGGCATGCCGGCTCCTGCTCGAGCGCAGTCAACGTGACAGGACATCTCCGGTAAAGTCACGCGTTCTCACCCGGTGAGTGGACCCCCGTCCTCGGAGCTCGCCGACTGTACTCGTAGTGCAGGCCGCGACAGCAGCAAGAAAGCGAGTTGCATCGTTGCATTCCGACTTGGGTCGAACGCAAACCCATCCATACCCATTATACATAGCATAGTCCAGTTTATACAACACAATCACCGCTTCCCATGTTCGTCCCGTATGAAATCTCTCACTGAGCTGATCAGTCCTGTGTCTTTTCCCCGCTCTCCAATTGAATCCCACGAAACCATGCCACTCACGATCACGTTCCAACCTCGCCGAGTACTCCCCCTCCAGACCCTTCATCAGCTCTGTGATGAGCTCGAAGTGGCCGAGATTGCGATAGGGCCGGAAAGACGTCTGCACGTCGAGTCCGTAGAGGAGCTCGGAGAGCCAGTGCGCGGAATCGAGCGGGACGAGGCGGTCCTGCGCGCTGCGAGGCGTGTCAGCGGGGCGACTCTAGTCAACCGAGCAAAACACGCCGCAGAAGAGGGAGTCCAAGTAGTGTCAGGGGATGCGGAAACGCCACTGATCAGGCATTTGCTGTGAACGTGCTGCGTGTAGGGCCGCGTGTAGGGCCGCGAGTAGGGCACCACCCGACTCACCCGTGGATCACCAGCACCCTCCTCGGGAGTTTGTCTGGCTGCAGCACATTCTTCGCCGCGAAGAGCAAGTGGCCCAACGAGTTGCGCATGCACATCGTCTGGCTCGGGCCCAGGGCGCGTCGGACCGGGGAGAGATGTTCCAGCCAGAGAGAGGACTCGTGTCGGATCTGCTTGATGATATCGGACACGGGCGAGAAGCTGGGGGGTCAGCGTGGGCGTATAAAGACGAATCCTCATCCAAGTGCTTGTGAAGAGGACAAGTGCCTGCTCGCGTGGCCGCTCGCTCACAGGATAACCCCCGCCACGGGCGGAATCGCCACCTCTGCTCCATACACTCTCAACGACCGAAGTCCATTCGGCACACCTTCACCCACTCCGCCGCTATTCCCAGTCCCGGAGATCTCTCCAGATCCCCCGCCGTAAGGTGCCGGTGTCGGTGTCGGCGGCGGCATCGCGGGCCACCCAAACACCTCGTCTTGCCCCGCCATCGCTTTCTCGCGCCACCTTCGTCCGCTGTGACGCATCTGCGAACGGGCGAGCTCCCGCTCGTCTCGAGATCGGACGACGGCTTCCTGCGAAAGGGTGAAGAGCGCCAGGTGGGCACCCAGACCGTGCCCCGAGAGGAAGATGGACGAGGGGTCGCCGCCGTGGACTCTGGTCGCGTCAGCGGTAGTCGGCGGTGTCGCGGACACAGGTCCGGGACCAGGAGTAGCAAGTGTGCACGTTCGCAGTGTGAAGACTGGACGTGAACACGACGTGAAGCGGCCGGGACGTACGAGATATTCTCTCCGACCCATCGCAGAACACAGCGGGCATCACGGACCATCGTTTCTGCGCTTCCACCGGGATACAGCGTGATGTCCGGGACCACGACGACTACGCGTGGTCAGCGTGGTGCACCACATTGAAATGAAATGCAGCCGCATAAGTGTCTGCAACACTTGCTACTGGTGACGAACGCACCATATCCCATCTCTGCGAGTTTCGCTCCGAGGAGGACAAACCATGTCCTTTTCGGCTTGATAGGCCCGAGGATCCCCAGATCGTACAGAAACACAATGACGGGTTTGCCCCTCCCCAATCGCCTTCTCGCGCGGGTCGAGGGACTCATCTCGATACCGGAGGAGCTGGGGGTGCTAGCTGCAGTTTGAGGCCGGGGGCGGGGACCGGGAGAGGAGGATGGCCCGGGGGAAGCGGACGGGGTGGAAGAAGGGATGTTGGAGGGGTCGTTGTCTGGTGCGTGAGGGCGGGTGGAGCGGTGTGGCGAGTGCGAAGTGGTGTTGCTGTGCGAGTCAGGGACGGGGCGAGGGGGGACGCATAGTGCGTAGAGCGCAGAGCGGATGATGGGCCGAGAACAAGCTTTGCGAGTTGTACAGGCGTCCACCACCAACACCGTACGCGGAGACGGGGAATGCTTGGGAATGGATGCAGCATCACTCACCTTCGTCTCCGCTTTCCCTTTGTCTTGGGGAGGTACACATCCAACAACATCTCCTTCCCATAGTCGTTCGCGTACGGTATACCGAATCTAACTTATCAGCACCTACTTTACCGGGGATAGGTCCCAAACAACACGCACTTTGCGAACCCGTCAAACAACCCCGATCGCTCTGCGACATCACCTGTCCCACCACTCCCACCGGTCTCACCGGTTCCACTTTCTCCATCTCTCGTCACCGGACTGGGTCTGACGCCACCCGGCTCGCCGAGACGTAGCGCCAGTCGCTCGAGGAGGAGACGCGCGACGCTGAGCCCCCACCGAGGAAGCCAGTGGGTGAGGAAGAGGAGGTAGTGCGCGAGTGCGAGGAGGATACCAAAGTTGCGTACTGGTAGAGATGTAGATATTAGCACAGTCACAGTCGACCTCTACCGCGGCGGTGATGTCGATAGCGCTGGGAGTGTCGCGCTGGCTGATGTTCCGGACGACCAGACGGCGGAGTGATCTATTGCTCACCTGGATTAAGCGGTAGGAAGAGGCCGCGGACGTGTGCTGGGGGGTGATCCTGCGCGAGGAGGAGGTACGCGAGCGAAGGGATCGCATACAGCAGTACTGAGCGGGAATGAGCGGTAGCGCGGGTGACCATAGAAGGGCTGATCTAGAAGGGAAGCGGAAGAGACGTACCAATCATGCACACCAGGAGGTTCGGAATCGCCACGAGCCCGAGAACAGGGACTGAACCAGAACCATCAGTATCGGTCCACTTTCATCGACGGGCGCGCGGGTCGAAGCATCGAACGCGAGCGACAAACCCACCTAGGGAGAGCGGTAGCCATAGCGCGGTAGAGAGCGTTGCGCACGCAATGGCGAGGACGCAGAGGTACGTCGCGGCGCGGACCTTCTTCTCGAGCGGAACGGGGATGGAGGGGATGGACACGGGGATTGAGACGGGGAAGAGGACGCGGACGCGGATGGGAATGGAGAAGCGCTGTAGTCGCGCCGACATGTCGGGGAGCGGGAGCGAGAGCATGGTGTGGGTGGGTTGAGTAGGTTGAGTGAGTCGTTGCCAGGTGATTCGATTCGCGAGCGGTTGGTGGGGACAGAATCGCGGTTCGATTGATCCGAGGACGGCGATGATCGCTCACAGTGCCTACTCTGATGCTAGTAGCGGCATCGTGTTGATGCGATTGTGAAGCAATGAAGGAGGGAAGGAGTCACGGATAGCGGATAGAGACACAAAGACAGAGACAGGGGAAGGGGATGGATGGGCCATGGGGATGTGGGTTGGTAGGGGAAACGGAACACCGCCAGGGCAGACAGAGTGATCGACGCGGCGGCAGCCACACGCGTCACGGGACCAGCCAAATGTCATTCCCACAGATACAGATCTGGCAATCTTGAGCCAATGGCATGTAGTGTTCGCACTCAGGCAGATGCATACGGACGAAACGGATGATACTTCCCAGATCCCAGGCCAGCGACACTTCCCAGATCCCAGGGCAGCTCAGCTTCCGACTTCCATTCCCTACAGGCCGCAGGCCGCAGGGTCCTGGGGCTTGAGTCCTGGGACTTGGTTTATCCTCACGCTCCCAAACTCCCACATTCGAGACTAATCACAGGAGCAACGCCGTGGCCAGAGCCGCCGTCATCAGTCCGCCGAGGGCGACGGTCCATGACGAACCGACTAAAGCCGATGGGTTGGCACCGGACAGCAGTGTCGAGGCGTTGGTCACGGCGACGACCTGGGGGATCAGGGGTCAGCGGCGACTATGCAGCGACCACCACAGCAGCTACAACGACTGCAGCGACGACTGCAATACAGATTTCCGAGCGATGCGATCCTACGAGTCGGGTGAAGTCATTCACGGGGCGGACTCGAGGCGGAGGGATGAGATCTACTACCCCACGCTCGGCACACTCACCGGCACCTGATCCGCATCCACTCCCGTGTACACCCACCCGGTCGTCGCGGCACTGACATTCGCCTCGCTCGCACACGTGACATTGACGCTCTGGATCGTGTTCCAGAAGTACCCGTTGGCGGTGTAGTCGGGGTCGGTCCAGTCGATGAGACCTCCCGCCCAGTCGATCGTGCCCTGGGCGGAGGAGTTGATTCCCGCGGGCCAGATGGAGATTTGGATGAGTGAGGGCGTGGAGGGGTATTTGCTGCGGGAATGGAGATATCAGCGACATTTGGGCATGAGGTGGCTTGGGGTACGCGTAGAGGATTCCAAGGCCCGCTCGGACGACTCTCGCGAATGAGGAGACGAAGCCTCCGAAGAGGACCGAAGCGGCGTGTACCTCGGGACGAAGGAGAGACGATAGCTAGTGCGCCGCAAGGGAAACACCAGTCAACACCAGTCCACACCCACTATTGCGTCCCGGACAACGTCTCATTCTTGTACACGGTCCTCACGACGCTCCCGTCGATCTTCCAAGTGAGAGTCTCGGGCTGCCAGTCGAGCTGGGTCCGTGAGCTCTGGTCCATTGCGCGCAACGGATCACCCAGCCAAACCCGACTCCCCGACCACGATGCAGGGGAGAGAAACGAGTATGATCGCGGGCATGATCGCAGGCAGCATCGTGGTCAGACCGGCTCACGGTGTAGGTGTGGAAGTTGCTTGACGTGTCCGAAGAAACGGTGACGGTCTGACCCCGTGTCGCGGAGTCTGGAGATTGGGTCAATAACAGTTCGCGCGGGTGGACGCAAGTCGCCTATCGCGCTTGGAGACGGCGGAACGCGCGCGGGACAAGTGCTGGGAGGGTAGGGGGCGGAGGGCGGAGGGTGCGGCAATGTGTTCGTGTGCGTGTGTATCCGAGGCCGAGCAGAAGGGAGGACCGGCGCCACGCACAATTGGCGATACCGAGGAACCAGAAGTTTGTTTGTCCCGAAGTGGTGTTGGCTCCTGGGAACTCCCAGTCGATTTCGTCCTGAAGAATCAGCATGAATCTCTTGGCGGGGTCGACGACGCCGACGAAACATTGCGATCAGTCCCGGCCTTGTTGCTCGTTTCGGAGGGAAGAGGGTTCCGGGGCACGATTTGCCCCTGAAGTCGCTGTACTCACTTTCACGTCGGACATTGTTATTGCCGCGGTGACGACGCCGGCCCATTTGGATGTTTCTGGGGGGTATCAGCGGGCGATTATCGATACGGCAATCGAGAGCGTCTGCGCGCGCGCAAGAAGATACCGGGTCGGAGCGGGTGGGCAGGATAGAACGACACCGAGCGGTGTTTCGGCGGTCACGGTCGGTCCTGCATTGCAGTCGAGACTGGGATTGCTGTCATCGAGGGTAGATACGCCGATGCCCCTGCATCGGAGTTTTCACTGGGATTGAAGGCGCAGATGCGCGGCGCAGAGGCCGCGTACACGTACCGAGTACAAAGTCGATGGTACCGTAATGCACGTAGCGGGTCGAGGAGATCTTGGTGCCTCCTAAGTCTGGTCAGCAGGCACAAGGGATCACAAAGGTGTGACGCCTCGCCCAGAGGCTCGTGCCCCCGTCATGTCGTAGTCTATTACCCGCGGGTAAAGGTGTTACGCTCGAGGACACATGGACAGATGAATCGCCTTACCGTTCGTCTGGTTCAGGACCAGCTTGGTGCCGTAATCCGTCGCGATGACTTTGCCAGAGTTGACTGATCGTATTTCATCAGCTGACAAGTCGCTCCGGCACCCACACGCCAGTCCAGTCCATGATGAGGAGGGGGAAGGACGGCGATGGATGCGACGACTACTGCGGCTGGAGCAGCGAGAAAGCTGAATCACGCCCCCTGCTCCACTCACCGACCCAGTCGTACGCCGATGCATTCCCGTTGTAGGTGCTCCCGTTGAGCCAGACCTTGTTGAGGTTGTAGAACGTCGATGTCTGGGATTTGCAGATCGGGTCGGGTTTGCAGGACGTCAGGGCGTAGGAGTCTGCATGGTCAGCGGGGCGCGTCGGAGGGGCCTATAAAGGCACAGGGATCCGAATCTGTGTCTTGAAAGGGAGAGATGCACACAAGCTCAACGGCGAATGAAGACAAGCTTGGATGAGATGGCTCAATGGCGGAGGATGACAAGTATCACTGAGATAGTGTGGTATGACATTGAACACCGTGTTGCACCGCCGCGGCGTTGCACCGTCGCACCGACGCGCCGTCGTGTCACTTACACATCGGCTCACACCCTCCGAGGCAGTACTCCCCCGACCCACAATACCCGTACTCCGAGCAACAAGGCGCCGAGGATGGACACTTGCTCGTCGCATTACAAGTGGACTGTGCCGAGGTGGCCGGGAGGAGGCACAGCAGTGCGAGGCTGGCCAGGAGGGTTGAGGCGAGGTGTTGGCGGAGCATGCTGGGCAAGTCACGAGTAGGACGCAGGACGAAGATGTGTTAGGTGGCGAGATGAATGTGGGGTCGCTCGAGCCGAAGAAGGGCCTTTGGCCGTTGGTTGATTGAAGGACCGAGCGAGGGAGACGGGGGTGATCAATTCGAAGATAGGTGGACTGGTCCTTCGTTACGATACTCTGCGAGGACCGGGGGTAGACAATGCGGGGAATCGGGGTATGACAAGTAAGAAGAGCGACCCGGGTATGCGATGCGATGCGATGCGATGCAAGATGCAAGTTGAGGTGCCAAAAGGTGTCCCGATACACCTCGTCGCCGACGCGAAACCTGGTCCCCTCGCGCAGGCGTCTGAGTATGGGTTTGTTTGGTTCCTGACACAACAGGGGCACGGGCGCGGGGGCGTGGCGTTTCAGGGCGTCGCGTCCGCCCGCCGGAATCAAAAAGTAAGCACTGAAGTGCCAGGCACGGGCGGAACTCGGTGAGCAATAGGATGATGTCACCAACGTCTCTGTCCAGGTATTTTTGGGCATTACCAGTGCGACAAACGTTGTCCTTTTCCTCGCAAAGAAACCCCGCTGTATATACATGCGCTTCTGAGTGCTCGCATCCCCTTGATCCCTCGACCAGATCAGACGCCATGAGCACCAGCTCCTCTCCTCCTCCCAAGGCCCACCCCAGCCTCACCCTCCACGCCCACCGATCACCGCACAAATGGTTCACCCCGACGCACCTGTACTTTGAGGGCGGCGCTGTTCCCGGGGCCAAACGCAAGGGCGCGACCTGGCAGTCCCGTCGAGCGCGACGAGCGCGGTATGCCGCGAAACCGCATTCGATCCATGATGCGCCGGACGAGGCTCGAAAACCGAGTGGGCTAGGCGTTGGACGTAAAGCCGGACGAACGGTGTATCTGCGGGTGCAGAGCCTGGAGCAGGAGCTCAAGCCGCATTTGATGGTGGACATCTCGTTCTGGGTCGCTGTGGCATTCACTTTCGGCTCGGCGGTGTGGGTGGTCAACGGTGAGCCAGATCGATTCCAGAGGTACCTCGCGCTCCGAACTTCCCGAAGGCTTCCGGAGGAGGTCATGCCGGGCGTGTCTCACGGTATCAAGCTCATGCTTCCAACTAGGATTCATCGTCTGGTTCCCGATACTCTTCCCCGACCTGTCCAGCACGACATTCACCAACACCGCGGCCGCCCTGGCGTTCATCGGCGGCACGGTATTCGAAATCGGGTCGTACCTCATGGTGGTCGAGGCGCTCGATCGCGGTCGGGAGCTGAATTTCGGTACAGCCCTGGGCATGCTTCTGCATCATCGACGGAGGTCGCACCGGTCCGGGCGGCGACATATCACGGGTGTTACCGGGCACGGAGACGCTGCAGACGACGACGAAGCGGGTGGAGCGGGTGGAGCGGGTGGAGCGGGCGGAGCGACTGGTATGGAGCAGAGACCAAGCTGCGATTGGAGTGAAGGCAAGGAGGACAGTGGGGACGGAGTGGAGTGGCCTTCGGGCGCAAAAGGTTTTCTCTGGTGGGGGAAACCATTGTGGCATGACCTGGGTTACGACGCGGTGAGTGTTACCTCTCACGAACTGTAGTTGCGGGCGATAGCTGTCGGGGCCGTTGCGGCGGTCCAAGATGTCGGCGTGTCAAGGGGACAACCGCGTTGACGCGACGTGCCCAGGCATTGATCCAGCTCTTCGCGGCGAGCGTGTTCTGGATCTCGACACTCACTGGTCTGCCCGGTGTTATTCCGGGTTTGTACGACGGTACCGGATCCGTCGCCATAATCGATGTCTTCTACTGGACACCGCAAGGTGGGTCGAGCGATCTCCTTCCTTGACGGCTCGAGCTCGTGAAGGCGGCCCCTAAGAGGCATGCGCGCCGTATCGCCCGCGAGGCGGGCTGCGCATCATCCGGACCAACCCAGCTGATCTGGCTCGCAGTGATCGGCGGAACGGGGTTCATCACGTCGTCGCTCCTGCTCATGCTCGAGGTGCAGGAGAGGTGGTACATCCCAGCAATAGGAGACATTGGGTGGTGGGGTGAGTGCAACGTGGAACATGGGGCGAACTTGCCGTCCCTTCCAGCACAGTACTAAGGTGTGGGGGCGGGGCAAACTGGGACCTCCTCCCCAACCCTTGCCATGAGCCAACTTCCTCATCTCGGGTCCTGGAAGTCTGATGCCTCAATACCTCGCAGTGGAAGGCTGAGGATCACGATGTGGACCCGATCCCAGACCCAGACCCAAATCCAAACCCTTGACGAGATCCAGACCCTGATTCCAGACCACCTTCTCGTCGCCGCGCTGACCCGTCCTAGTCGCCGTGTGGAACCTCGTCGGCGCACTCGGCTTCACCCTCTGCGGGGCGTTTGGCTACTCGCCCCTCTCGGGGATGGAGTACCAGTCCGCGCTGTCCACGTGGTGGGGCAGCTGGGCGTTCCTGTTTGGTAGTCTCGCGCAGTGCTGGGAGGTGGTGTGGAGAGAGCCTCAGCCGAAGGATGATGGGAGCGAGTAGTGGTGATACTGGACGGGAACGGAGTGACTACTGCCGACCGTGCGGAGCCTGTTGCGGAAGTGGGGAGGGGGTCTTGTTGCGTAGTGTTAGTCCAGGAATCACGCATGATACAACTTGCTTCATCCTTTACCCCAACATCCTACCTCCTCGCAGATAATGACACTACTTGCTTCTCTCTTCACCCCAACATCCTACCTCCTCGCAGATGAGACCCCGGCGCGCCTAATTGTCCACTCACGCGGCCGATTTTTCGAATCTGCAGCGAACTCGACCAAAGAGCAGCCGAAGCACAGGGGTGCGGATGCGTCCTCCGGATCTGAGACAATCCGAGACATCTGTCTCGAGTGAGTACCGGTATCGACACCGTACGCCCCACGTCGCATGCGATTCCAGCAAACGATACATGCGACGATACCACCTTCCCCGACGACGCGGTCCCGTCCGCAGCTCACAAAGTTCCGCACGATGCCACAGCGACCATCACCCGCCCAGGACGGCTGTGGTGGTGGCGTGTGTGTCGTTGTGCAGATCCGATGCGCAGCAGAAGTTTGGAACAGGCGCTCAATGAACAGAAGACTCCTAGCGCCAGGCGGCGGGTCGTGGGAATCCCTTCCAAGGTGCGGACGTGGAGTACGCAAGTTGAGAGTGACACCACAGCGAGCGGTCAAGGTTAGCAAGCACTCCACGGATGATGATCTGCTTTGCCACTCGTCTGGCGCTGGTCTACCGTTCTCCTGGTCTTAAGACGCTTCGGCGGATCTGAGGTGGATCCGAGAGGTGTGCAGCTGCTTGTTGACTCGTTCCTTGTCCCGATCACCCGAGTGGAGCGGGCCCGACCCAGACCACTGGTAGGTGTTCTGTGTGGAGGCAGCTCCAATCGACCACGAGTCACGTTCCAGCTTCGGACGACGTGGATACCTGCTGACTCCCCAGCCACCCGGCGCCTACCAGTGCCCAGTCCCGTGTTATGGGGTTCCTGGCATGGCGTATTTTAGGCAAGGCTGCATGGCGGGATCTCCCTGCACATGTGCGGAAGGGCGCAGCAGGAAGAAGAAAGGGCGCGGCGCGGGTTCGTCCGGGTCCGAAGGAGTCGAGGAGCGATCGACGGGCCAGCGCAATGAGAGCTGCAGGGTGCAGGCGTTCGTGGTGTGGTGTGTGGTGGGTTTTCCGCCGCAGGATCAGTGTCCACGACGACATGCCGAGAGTGTCCAGAACAAATCGGCGCGGAAAAGATGCCGTGAAGCGGAACCCAACGTGACGCCTCGCACTGTATCGTTGACACAATCGCGTCTGGCCACTGCGGACGAGCGAGCCCCGATACGACATCTCGACGCACGCCCCGACGCGGTCGAGATGTTGGCTCGCTGGACGGGACGGTGTGGTGTTGCTGTTCTGCGATGGGAACGCTCCCCAAGTCTGGCTGCAAGGTGCCGAGCCGAGATTGCACTTCTCCTGCCCTCTACCTCCACCTACTCCTTCGGACTGGATGCAGGGAGCCTTTATGACGCGACTTGAAGCGAAGCCACGCCTGACGGTGGAGAGCCGCAATGCGCCTCCTCATGGTATCCAAACCGGTACGTTTGCACCCGAGGTCTATTATGCATGCCGTCGTCAGAGACCCGCGGACCTAGCTACAGTGTCCTCGGTTGCGAAACGGATCGATATGACTGATATTCGATGATCGAAGCTGGACCATCCGCTCCGACGAGCCAGCCGTGGAGTGGTCTGGTTGGGCTCCAAAGAAGGTTCGAAGCGAACACATGGGAAAGGAGTCCATAGTGCTTCCTGCGCTGCTCAAGGTTTTGCTCGGGTCGAAGACTCCACAGCCCAGTCTAGGCTTGGCAGCTGGGGAGTGGGGGAGTTGGGGAGTTGGGGAGTTGGGTTTCGCAACGCACCGGGTCGCACCGCTCTGCACCCTTGACTCCAATGCCGTGCTCATGGGAAGAAGACGAGCCGGGGCGGCTCTGGGCACATGCACTCGAGGAGCAGTCGCTTGCGCACTCGCATTGATGTTAATTGCACCGGACGGGTCGGTCGTGTTGGAGACCCCGGGCGGCAGCGGCAGCGGAGTGCACGCGCTGTGCATACGGCGGGTCCGGCGGAGCGAAGCAGAGCATAGCAGAGCAGAGCGTAGGAGAGCGCAATTCATGCAATTGAAGTGGAGGCAGGGTTCCGGCTCGACGTATCCTCACCAGGTCACGATGCCGACGTCAATGGCGTAAACATTCACCTGATCCGGTTCCTTGAAAGCGAGGAGCGGCTCTGGCGGCCTGGTCGATCTGACATGTCTGACCCTGGGGCTGGCTCGTATGTTGGGCGGTTGTGCAGCGCATTTACGAGACTTGTTTGGACCCTTTCGGGGGACCTGAAGGGGCGCCATGGTCCGACGATCCAGCGACGCCAACGATGCGAGCGACCAGCGATCCAGCGATGCCAGCGTAAATATCTCCGAACGGGTGAGGCCAGGGCAGGACGGCTCGAGCCGCTCGACGGCCGTTCCACGCCACCGATACGCCACCATCCCGACCAGCCGCAAATCGCAAGTCGCGCACATCGCATGACCAGGACTTGAGCGACGGCCCACGGCCCACGGCCGACTCGGGCGGCGGGCCTGGCGGGGAGAGTCGAGACTAGGTGAAGGGCTGAGAGCGCGGAGCGAGAGCACCAAGCATAAGCACAAGCACAAGAACAAGGACAGCTGGACAAGAGCACGCAGGGCCGATCGTTATTCCGCAAGGCTGCTCGCGCTCACATCCGGCGAGAAGGGCAAGCAAGGTGCGGTAACTCGTACACACGATAACACAAAGCCCACGCCAGCGGCAAAGCATCTCGTCGTCCCACCTCGAACCCGAGCCAAACCTACCACAGCGCACAGTGCACAGCACACAGCACACAGCCCATCGCGGCTCGCAATACATCAACGACACCTCGCCCTCCCGCCTGCGACCCGTACGGTTGGGCGCTTGTTTGTTCACAGTACTCGTAGTCAACATACTGTAGCCAGCCTTCGTCGCCCCTTGCTTCGCCTCTGCCTTTGCCTTCGCGTCGCGCTTGACTAGCTCCCTGCCGCCGCTGCTGCTGCTGCTGCTGCTGCTGTCTCGGACCGACTCGACCATTTCGCGCTAGCGGCGAGCAAACGTGAAAGCGCGAAAACGTGATCGGCCTGAACGTCATCCCAGACTCGACTCCCACCGGCCACCGGCCACACAGCGGTTTAATACATAACACTTTTCATCGTCGCCATCGCCATCGCCGTTGCCACCGACTCGCTCGTCCCCATTCTCCCGATTTGCGCAGTAGGGTACGCAACGAGGAGGCGAAGTCAATCACGACGTGCAGTTCGCATACGCGGGGCGGAAGTGCACAACTCTGGAAGAGAGGGGAAGGGTACGGCTGTGCCTAGCCCGGATAAGAGACAAACAACATTCGAGGTGAGTAGCTTTTTCCCATGCGACGGTGCGGACGAGGATGGCGATGAGGGTTTGCGAGCACGGTGTGCGTGTGTCTCTTGACCTTCGGACGTGTTGGGATAGAATCAGAGCGCGGGAAGAGCAAAGAGCGTGGCATGGGTGTGCGGAAGCAGAGAGCGGAGGGCGGAGGCGGTAGCGGCAGCGCCAGCGGCAGCGGCCAGTGGATCATCCGAAAGGTTACACACTCCCTCTCCGGACGGCAATCGTGCGTTTCATCGCGTCGGCTCGGGTTGGGTGGGTGGGATGGGTCGGGTCGGTTGCGTCTTGGCTTCCGGTGATGCGAGGGTGGGAAGTTTGCATCGGGCATTGGGATGTGGTGGGTGGGTGTGATGTGGGATGTGGGCAAGAGACAGAGACCCGAAGCCGTGGGAAGTGGTAGACGCGATTTTATGCTTCTGCTTTCCGGGACGCTCGTGGATGCGGGAACGGACTCTAGACAGTTCAAGCAGGGATGTCGGCGGCCCACGATAGCCATGTCCCGTAGCTAGGTGTGGTCTGTGGGAGTTGGTCTGCGTTGGTTGCGTTGGTTGCTGTGTTTCAGAACCCCTCGGACCCACCACACCACTGCAACAGACGGCGAAACCATCATCCTCCTACTCCTTGCCCCCGTTTCTCCGTCTCTTCCCCTGATCTCTTTCTCCGCCTGGGGTCGAGTCGAGCCAATCACTCTCCGACGTCGCAGCACATGCTTACCGTGTAACAGGGTCGCACGCCATCGGCCCCGTCGTCGAAGTCGAAGTCGACGAGATCGGATCGGATCAAAGCACCATCATCGCTTCACATCACAACGATTAAAAAGGGAGGGGCGGCGATATCAGCGACGCCTTGATCATCCCCGTGGCCGCGGAGGAGGTGCGGATAGGATATAGGACTAGAATATACTGCGTAGGAAGAGTAGTTACAAGTGAGTGCGAGCGATGCGTCCCATCATTCCTCCCCCCGTGATCACCGGCTGTGATGACCGCGAGTTCGGGTCAGGACCAGAGTGCATCTCGGGGTCCGGTGCCTTTGTGTCGTCTGCGCCCGGTGTTGCGTCTGGATGGTGCTGATGGTGCAGAACAGACAGAGCAGCGAGAAACCCAGAGACCCAGAGACCCAGAGACCCAGAGACCCAGAGACATCTGCCTCGCGCATAGAGTGAGTCGTGATCGCGACCGCGCCATGCCGTACTCCGCTCACCGAGCTCGTCCCTCCCTCCCCCGTTCCGACCTCTTACTCGTCCTCGGCCCGACTCTCGCCTGCCATCACCACCACATCAACACCTCCGAACTCTACTCGTTCGGTCCCGATGCTCCCTCCCGCACACTCCCCATCCTTTCAACATTCATTCATCGTCAACATGGCCAACTGCTATTCGTCGTCCTTTATGGCGGTGTCTGTCTGTCCGCTTTCGGCCAACCTCGACCCTCCTCGTCGTCCTTTGCTGCGACTCGACGCGGCGAACCCGGAACGCCCTGGTGCGGATCCTCCCTCGTCAACGACTAACAACGGACGATGGTGCCACTCTGTTCTCTTCTCCCCCTTATCCGGCTGAAACTGGCACCAACCTCAACTCCCACTACCGCTCCCACAACTGTCTCCGCTTCGGCGTCAACAGTCGTCCTCCCGAGCAGAGCACCCGGCGACATGGAGGTTCTGATAACCGTCCCGCCGTCGGCTCTCGCCATAAGCACCCTCGAGCCAATACCGGGCTCTGCGGTGCCCACGCCATCCCCTTCCTCGAGCATCCCAACGCAAGAAAGCCAAAGCGGATCGTGCCTCACTGACCCTCCAGAAGCTGGGCCTTCGCGACCCAGGTCGGCGGTCGGTCTCGGCGTCGGCGTCGGCGCCGGGTCGGGGAGATCTTCTCTCTCGGCATTCCCTCCAATGCCGGGGTCTTACTTCCCCCCAGCGACAAAGCCGTCGCAAACAACTATCCCGTCCCCTCCACCCGGGGGACTCGCGCCGTCCCTTCCCATCGCAACACCAATACCAATACCTCTGTCCGAGCGACCCCGCCCAACACAGATAGAGATCCCCGCCGGGACACCCGAGGATCCGCTCTTCTCGGCGTACCCCCCTTCCGCAGGTCCGAGCAGGACGGGCTCGGTCAAGGGCAAAGGGCGGACGTTCAATCTCCCACTCTTGTCGGCGTTTTCGGCGAGAGAACCGGTTGAGCGAAGTCGGCGAAACGACGAGAATGTCTCGTCTGGTAGTCCCACCCGCACGTCCACCTTGATCAGCGGGGACTCTTCCGTAGGCTCGTCGCCTCCCCCAGACGCAAGACCGAGAGTCAGGAGGAGAGCCTCCACGATCTCGCACACCCCTGACAACTCGCCTCCGTCCCGTGATCGCCGAGACACCTCGCGGTCCCGATATGGGATCATCACTCCCACTCGCACGTTCAGGCTGCTTCGACGGAGACGGGCCACCATCGGCTCCGCGCCGGATGGTGTGGAATTCCAGCTTTCCGGCGAGCAGCCTCACTGGCCCGCCATGCCCTTGGAGGAGGCCCGCCGGCTGGAGTCAGGTCCGGGCCCGACCGCGCCATTCTCGTATCAGCACGCAGCCGACTCGGAATACACCCTCCAATCCGTCTCGACCGTCGCGACCGTCCGGCCCTTGTCTTCGCCCACGCCGAGCGTCTCTCAGCGCAAGTCGAGCCTCGTCGCTGCCGTCGACGCGCATCTCCAGGCCGGAGGCTCCGTCGTGCTGGGCTTGAGCGATGTCCCGCCGGCTTTGACAGCGGGAGTCGTCGATATCCTGATCCCAGAGGACGCCTCGCAGCCACATGACCCACCTATTCGGCGTAGCTCCCTCGATTTCGGCCCGGATGTGATCATCCACCTCAAGCCGCACGATCTCGACGGTGAATCAAATCTCTCCGCCTCGCTCACCACCGAATCCGGCTCGGCCGAAGCTTTCTCTCCTTCTTCCTCGGCCCCGCACCCCCTCTCTTCCACGAGCACGTCGCTCTCCCGCTCGGCCAAGAGCGGCGGCGAGGGCCGAGGCGGCGCGAACGGTGACGGCAACGGCGACGGAGAATACACTGGCGATGGAAACGAGGCTAGTCTCTCCGCTCTGCGACTGCAGCGATCGCTCGAGTGGGAGGCAAAGCAGACGAGGCTTCGAGGCAAACTGGCAAGGCGCAAGATGATCCTCCTCGAGCTGGTCGAGACGGAAGTTGCGTACGCGGAAGACCTCAAGGCGCTCGTGCAAGTCTACCTGCCGCAGCTGTACGCCTTGCCGTCGATCTCGGAGCACACAGCGGACATTGTCGCACGCAACGCAAAGGACTTGTTGGAGTTCCATGACGGGCTGGCCTTGCGGATGGTGGATATTCTGAGGGAGCACGGGGTGGATCATGAATTACTTGCAGAGCCCCTTGTCGAGGGGCGGATCGAGATGGCCTCTAGGCGCCTCGCACAGATCTTTGTCGACGAGGTGGGTTCGGCGCCGAGTCGCGGCCCGTTAGAGAATTCGCGTCGCTGACGAGTCGCAGGTCGCCAGTTTCTCCGCTTATAACGAGTTTTGCGCCGGGTCCATCGCTGCGGCGAATCTCATCAAGCGGGTCACACTCCGAACCGACTACGAAGCATACGAGCGCCGGTGTCAGATCATCTGCGCGTCTCAGCCTCACGTCACGCTCAAGGACCTCTTGTATGAGCACGACCCCACGCCGAGGCCGGCGCACCGGAACAGGCTGCATTTCCGGGACTATCTGATCATGCCGATCCAGCGGGTCTGCCGGTATCCTCTGCTTCTGGGGCAGCTGCTCGAGTCGGCTTCGGCGTCCAGTCCCACCGAGGAGCGCGGGGAGCGCGGAGAGCGAGCCGAGTTCAACGTCAACGGTCAGGACGAGTACGACGTGCGGGTCGATGTCGAGCGCGCCCTGGGCGCCATGCGAGGTGTGGCAGAGGAAGCCGACGAGGCGAGGAGGAAAATGGAAGCAGAGGTGAAAAGCGCGACGATACTCCAGCGGATGGAGCAGCATCACGTCCTCACCCCGGCGTTTATCAAGAGTCTCGGCACCTGTCGGCTCATCGGCTCGCTCGACGTGCTGCACCACCATCCGACGGTCGCGCCGCTCATGCCCCCCGTCAAGGTCAAGTACCTCGCCGCGTTCCTGTACCGCGGTTATCTCATCTTGGCCAAAGTGAAAAAGGGCAGGCAGTACGAGCCAAAGCATTTCCTCCCGCTCGAGGTGTTTGAGCTCATCGACATTACCGAGGGTAAGTGCGGTACGTGGTGGCGGCGCCTCAAATATTGATGACGAACAGGTTTTCTTCCCCATTCGATACGCCTCACGCTGCGAGAGCACAACTTTGACCTCGCGGCGTCTTGCGACGCCGAAAAGGAGGTCTGGGCCGCGGCGCTGTGCGCCGCGAGAGATGAGAGCACCGTGCCTCCGTTTGAACTCCCCGCGTCCGTGTCGCCCTTCGCCGCTCGTTCCCGGAGGATGTCGACGGTTGGAATGCTTGGCGCGCCCAGCGAGGCGTTTGTCCCCGCGACGCCCACTCACGCAGCCAAGCGTCACACCGTTGTCGGCCTGTCCGACCTGTTTGGCTCACCGTCCGGCTCGCCAGAGGCCGAGCCCAGCACCCCGCTTGGCTCACCGACACGCACCTCGTTCTCGGCGCACTCGACCCCGCGCCGCCCCTCGGCGTCGGCGTCATCTACCATCCTCCTCCGCCGTGCCTCGGCGTCGCAGCGGCTCATCGTGGACCGCGGGCTGAACGACGTGTTCTCCGAGTCATGCGCTCAGGCACGCAGCAAAGCTCAGATGTCCCACCCACTGTTTCTCCCAGTCGCGTTCGCGCGCGGATCCGACTCCCACGCCCATGCCCACGCCCACGCCCGAGACCGCCTTTCCATGATCGAGACATCGACCTTGCGACGCCGTCGAAGCTTTCTCGACGCACGCACCGGAAGCTTTGATATCGCCTTTTCGGGTGAGATCAAGGGGTCGATCATCCCCACGCGAGTTCCCTCGAACCCAGGGAGGCAACGGGTGCCGACCGGACTGCGGCACGGCAGCTACGGCAGCTACGGCAGCTACGGCGCTGGTCCTGCCGCTGGTTCCGGGGTCGGTCGGGGTGACGATTCGGCCACAGAGTTTGACCCTTCGGCGGACGATACGGCTACGTCGGATTACGGTACGCTTCGAGGGAGGGACAACGCCCGTGCGAGCTCTGCTGGCTCGGTCACTTGTTCACCCGCACCATCGCCGCGACCGTCTCTCCAGAACTTGCGCCAGGCCCGAGCCGACTCATCTCCCTCGCTCTCACCTTCCAGGGGATTCCTCTCCTTGTCCTCGCGAAGGACGTTTTCTTCCTCCAACCTCGGCTCGAGACCGCCCATCCCTTCCCGAGCGAAGTCCGTGCCCGTGTCGCCGATCATCACGCCTGCTGAACTCCCGGCGTCGAATCTGCCTCACCGCGGATCCGATCCGGAAGACGCGGGATACTTCCCCAGCGTGACGGAGGAATCCGAGTCGTCTCCTGCGCCCAGGATCCGGGCTCGTCCTGGTAGGCCGCACACTGCCGACTCGTCGAACCGGGACGGTGGTCCTTCAAACTTGAGCGGCGGGTCCGGCGCCTGGATCACGCTCAAGCGGTCGCTCTCGCTTGCTCGAGTCCGCTCGGGCACGGGCATCACGGGCACCAATACATCCGCGACGGACGTGCCCATGCTCGCGGAGAACTCGAGCGGAGCGTCAGGGGAGGAATCGGGTTCCGATCCGGACGTGATGGTCCCAGGCTCGAAAGATGGGGGTCACGCACCGGTCGCACCGGTTGTATCCTCAGTGTCTGATGAACCCGAGAAAGCGGACCACGCCGAGGTGGTTGTCCAACCTCTCGGAACCGGAGATGTGGGCGGGGCAGAATCGGGGCCAGGAACAGCAGGGGGAGGGTCGGAGCGACAAGTGCCAAGGAGGAAGAAGAGCATGAGGATACTCCAGCAACTCAGCCGACTCACGCCGATATGAGGGGGACGCTCCGACACACCTACAGTAGCGGGGCACTACCAACCCTGGAGCTTGTCCAGCATGCTTCCCACCGTCGCCAGGATTCAAATCATTCAAGACCAGTCACGACCCCTTCATCGCATCGCACGAAACAAGCCAGTCACGACGTTTCAATTCATCCAATCGCCAATGACACGACTCATGACTCCTCACGACGCGTAACGACGCACGACGCGAGCATTTCCGCTTGACGACCATCATTACAATATCGTACGATCGACCGCGTACCGACACGGGCCGTTTTTTCCCCACTGGACGCTCGTTTCGCCATCAGTCTCAGTCTCAGTTTCTCTCATTCTCGCGGATCGGCATATCCCATGGATCCTGTTCTGTGGATCATTAGCGACAGTACAAGTGTTGTATCGTACAGTGCAATTTAAACTCCATACCCCGTTCGCAGAGTGTCCTGCCCATGGTCGCTTTACTCTTTACTATTCGCCTGGACCGTCTGTTCTTCTCTGTTTCCCACTGCATTCGTATCATCTCGCTCTGAATCCGTCTCTGCCCTGTTCAGTACCTGCTTCGCTGTCTAGTCTGTTGAGCGATATTCGCGGTATTCGCATGCATGGCGACGTGCTCTGGCGCCGGACTGGCAATGGCTAGGCTATACGACCGCCTGCGGCTAAGGCTAAGATACGCCGAGGTGCGGCATAAAGGGACGCGCGGATAAGGCGTGCGTCTCTTCCGAGATTTCCGACATGTTTTCAACATCTGTCCGGCGTACGGCGTACTGGTACTTTTCATCGTCGTTTCGTTCCCAACTGTCGGACCTGTCAACGACGAACACCATGGTGCGATTAAAGATCAGGCCGAAGCGAGGTGAGTGGGGCGGGAGGATCTGTGTTATGGCCGTTCGGCGCGGCGGGAGGTGTGGGAGGTTATGGTTGAGGGATGTCGAATGTAGCTGACGGCTGTTCTTCTCTCCACCTCGATCACGACCAATTCCTCTCCCTCGTCGATACCTTGATATCTCGACGGCTTCCGATGGTCACTCAACAATCACACTCCCACCGAATCTTGTTCCTGCGACTCCTTGTACCACCGACCGGCTCCTCGGCTCCTCGGCTCCTCGGCTGCGTCGACGCTCTCTACTTTTCCTGCTCACTGGTGCTGCTCCTCGTTCCTACCTCCAACACCTCCTCAATCCGCCCGGATCCGTCCTCGTCGCCGTCCTCGTCCTCACCCGAATCCTCGCTCCGCGCGATATCCGGCCTCATCCCCATCCTCGTTCTCGCTCCCCTCAACTCGTCGGCATCCGGGTTCTCGCTCCCCTCAACTCGTTGACATCCTCGTCCTCGCTCCTCTCGACCCCTCGTCCTCGTCGTCATCCGCGTTCTCGCTCACCTCAACTCGTCGACATCCCCGTCCTCGCTCCGCTCGGACTTGTCGTCCCCTCGTCCCCTCGTCCTCGCTCCGCTCGGACTGCTCCGCTCGGTCGCAGACGCCGGCACCGCCCCCTGCGCCGCCCCACTCACCGCCCTCCTAGCGTGTTTCGCCACGACGGGCGACCTCCGCGCGTCCGAGCAGTGCGCGGCGGCCGCAAAGGCCTTGCATGGGTGTATGGCGGTGACATCGCGGGGAGGAGCGGGACGGGGGGGATCGTCGGTGAGTCCGGAAGTGCGACGGAGACGGTGCGGTGGCTGTTTCGGGTACGGGAGGGGTGCGAGTTGCGGGCTGCAAGTCGCTGGAGGGTTTTGGGGTTATGGGTTACTGGGGCCTGGTGGGGTCTTGCGGCGTTGTTGATCCTGCGGCGTTGTGGTCCTGCGGCGTTATGGTCCGGCGAGGATGAGCACTGGGGCTGTGCCCCCCCCGGATGGGAGGAGGAGGAGGAGGGGGAGGAGGAAAATGAGGGAGATATCTGCGGACGGGGATATGAGAAGAGTGGGGCGCTCGGGTGTTGTTTTTTTTTTTTTGCGGGGACGGGGGCGGTCCGGAGTAGGGAGGGAAGCTGGACTCGAGCGAAGAAAAACGTGAGATCGTGAGGCTGGTGCGAGACGATGTGCGGTGCAGAGCACCGAGGACGCCGGGGTGGAAGCAATTACTGGGAATGGAATGCGCAGTACATGCGGACTGTGTACGAGCAGTGTCAGACTTGTGGTATACCGACGTGCGCACGTCTTCGGCATCTCCGCTAACTCGTGGGCAGATCAACCACCTGCTGAGCAAGATCAAGTGAGCTGCATTCGGCGACGTAGGGCCGTGTCGGATGCCGGGATGAGCGGATGAGGGGATGCGCGCAAACAGCTCGACGGCAGAGGACAGGAAACGTCGTTACTTCTGAAAAAACGATGTGGAGGGGCCAGGAAGTGTCCGGCCGGATGGATCGACTTGGAGACGTACCCGTTCGACCCTTCCGGGATGAGAGGGAGACTCGCTCTGCAGTTCAATGGACAGGAACCATTTGCCCACGTCGATGCACCTGCACATAACGTATATCCATCCTGCTGTCACTCACACAGTCCTGACCAGTGCCCGAGCGACTGGTGACAGCTGAACATCCGGAGGCTGTGCGTTCCCGACGTACGTGCGTGCGTGAGGGTATCCATGCAAGTTCGCGACTGCTATTCCGACGCTACTCTCTAGCTCATCGCCCGTCGACAACTCTGCGCCTCTCTTCGCCCCCCCGCCCCCCCCTCCGCTCTCCGTCCCCTTTCACAGCTTTGCCTTGTCCGCCCCACTCGCCGCCGCCTTCGCCCGGTCCATCATCCCCCGCACCTCCTCCGCTGCGGCGACCAGCGCGTCTGCGAATTGCTGCGCGTCGCCATTCTTGGTGGTGATGCACCAGCGGAGGTTGTTGTCGTCGATGGCGTATGAGAGGCCGTACCCGTCGTCCACGACTGGAGTGTTGTCAGCGCGGCTCCACGACCCACTGAAAGATCACCAGACTACAGTAGCGGCATGGAAAGAGCAGTTTCTGCGAGCAGTAGCGCCACGCCCACTCACCCTCGCCATAGCCCCACCCGTCGAGGTACTTGCTCGACAGCTGACTCGTGCTCATCTCCCAGTGCCCGCTCTTTGCGTACGCCGGGTCGATGAACACCTCCGGCGTGGTCTCTCCTTTGCCCACGAGCTTCTTCAGTCCGAACATATGCCTGTCGACGCCCTGGGCGTCCGCTGCCCACGACGAATATTGGATGTGGCGGGTCACGGCCTTGCGGAAGGTCTTCTCCCTCGCGAGATCCGAGGCCTTTGGGTCGAGCATCGCCTTGACCCAGTCGATGGCCTCCTCGGAGCATGACCGAATAACCTCTGTGCGACCTAGCAGGAACTTGCGCGTCTGACAAGACTCGTACGTTACGCCTGGTCGACCTTTGAGTCGGTAGAACGCGAGCTGCTTGATCATTTGAGCCCAGGCATCGGGAGAGGCCTTATGCGTCTTGATGACCTCCTTGCCGTAGCCCGTGAAGTTGACCATCTGCGTACGGTGTCAGCACTACCCACCATTACCCCGAAGTCGACCCACCTTGAGCTCCTGGAGGGCCATCTCCGACCCAAAGTCCGCTTTGGACTTGTCGATGATCCCGCGGAGCTTGGCGTCGAGGTCAAACGTGATTTCCTCGGGCGGGGACATCTTGCCGCCGGCTCGCTCGCCCTCGGGCAGCTCCAGAGGGACCTTGCCCTTGTCCACACCGGCGAGCATGAATTCGTTCATCCGCAACGTGGGGGTGCCGTCCAGCATGGAGTCTGCGAGTGGTCAGCCGACGAAAACGAAACTGTGTGGTCGGTCACTTCGCGCCGCGCCGGCTGACTCACGCTCGCCGTTGAAGCCCGACTCGCCAGACTCGTCGACGATCAGCTCGTGCTTGTCAAACCATCGGTTACGACCGTGTCGCTTTGGTGAACCGTCCAGCCCTCCGGACCAATACGACCATGCCCGTTCGTCCTCTGACGAAGGAACCGGGCCATCATCGAGGCAGACGAGGAGGATGGCGGATTCGATCTCCTGGAGGGCTCGAGTGTTGCCTGGTGACAACGAAAGGAGGTGTCTCCGGGCCTAAGAAACCGATCAGCAATCGAAACATGAGTGCGGAAACCGCTTTCGCTCACCTCTGTCCAGACGTCCCGGTCCTCGGAAGTCAGGATCCCCAGACCGTCGCCCTCCTTGCCATCCGCAAGCTTCTTCACCTCGCGGAGCGCTTCTGCGATCTCCGCCTTGCCCCTGTCGGCGACCTCGACTTTGAAGTACCGGTTGTTGCGGAGGACGACGATGTGGTTGAGATCTCTCTCGTACGTGAGGGGAATGTCTGCCGGGGCTGTGGGCACTCTGGTGGCGTTGAACAGGTATTTGTACGAGGCCATGCAGAGGGGCTGTCCCTTGACTTTTTCCGGCTCGAGCAACTCGCTACGGTCGTGAGTATGATCGGACCGAGAGCCAGGCCGGAGTAGAGCATTGCTCACCTATCCACGAGCTTCTTGAACTCGACGACCGCTCGCACCAGCTCCGCAGCCCTGTCCTCCTGGTTTTGGCCCTTGCCGAGACCTCGCTTGTGGACGTAAAAGTAGCTCACGTTGGGGATGATCCTCCCCCGGTAGCCCATGTACGCCGCATCGTTCCACCACTCGCTCAACCACGAGTCGCGTTCCGCCGCGCGCTTCTCCAGACGAGACTGGAGGGTCTTGGAGTAATCCGAAGCGAGGAACGACTGGACAATCTCGATGGACTTGGCGTGCTCCGAGGGAGATTGGAGCGGGACAAGGGTCTCGAGGTATTTGTGGAACGTCGAGGAGAGGGAGGGCACGGGGAGGTGAGGGAGAGTGGATTGCGAGGCGTAGAGCGGGTGCTCGGAACGGGTGGTGGGGGTTGTGGAGAGGGGGCGTGTCGCGATGGCCATCTGGACAGGGTGAGCAGATGCGGGATGTGACGATGGAGCCACGCGCCGCGGACCCACCATGGAAGCGTTCGCTGCCGGTGCCAGGTGTCTTGAGAGTCTGCGAGGCGAGTGGCTGATGGACCGGGATAGCATCTGGCGGCGGTAATGGAGGTGGGCCGGGGTGTTTGAGGGCGGGTGTCGGGGTCGAGGATTGATGCTCGAACGTGTGTGTGTGTGCGAGGGGCGAGTTGTGTACTTTGCTGGGTGTGAAGTGTTCCGTTGCTATCGTTACGCTCTGGACATTGTCTCTAGCTGTCTAGTTTGCGGTGCGATGGCTTCTATAGTCAGATGTTCCGATGTTGACGGTCGACGGGGGATGGAAAAAAGTGGAGTTGGTACGTGCTGAGTACGACGTGTGCAGTGACGCCGAGGGTCGGCTCAGGATCCGGTTAATCGGTAGCCGGGGCGAGCCACTAACCACTAATTCACAATTCCTAATCAATCCCCGGCGCCCGAAGGTCACCAATCCTAATCATCGCTTACGGCCGATGACGTCCGAAAGGAGTTTGCGTTGACTTACAAGTGCAAACGGCTTCCGCCAGCCAATTCCCGTTCGTACTCCCCGCGACGCCTCTCTACCCGCAGATCAACTCGCGGCTGGGGCGTCACTTCCGAGCACCGAGGCCCCGACGTGGCCCGAAAGGCGACTAACCCACGTCCAGCAATGCACAGTCGGTGCCGAAGTTTGGAAAGGAGGCGATCATCAGTGCCCGGCGAGGCGGTTTCGCAAGGAGATGTAACCACTCCTCGAACGGAGTACAGAAGGGCGAATGGCCCTCTCAATACCAGCAACACAGGGAGCAGCAAGATGTTGGCCCCTTTGTCGGTGTTCACACGAACACTCTGCTCCCCGCTTGGCTCCGACGACGACGGGGAGTCAACACGCTTGCCGACTCGACCGAGCACCCACCGTGGCACCTGAAAGGATCAGTCCACCTCAAAGGATGATCCATCAAGTCTCCGAACTCGCCACGCCTGCTCTGTGCTAGAGTGACTACTGACTCGAACTCGTTTGACCTTGCACTCCTCATCCTGTCCTCTTACCCCTCATTCTCTCCTATCGCTCACAACTCCCAGCTGGTTGTAACCTTCTGTACCGTTCCAGCCTCCCGCAACCCGTCTCACGCAGACTCGTGGCGCCGCGCCTGAGAGCCATGTCCACGCTCGTCGCCACCCGGCCCCTTCAGCGCTCGCTTCAGCGCTCGCTATGGAGCAGTCCTCCGCCCTCTCGCTTCTCCCCCGCACTCTCACCTTGGCTGAGCCACGCAGACCCTTCTTACTTTGCGTCCTCGGCGCCGCGTCCGCGATCGATCGCTTGGCCCCGAGCTGCATCCACCGTGAACACAGCGGCTAGCACCCCTGCCGCAACGACGTTCAGTAGGCCATCGACGTTCACGCCGCCTTCCACCCTGCCCGATGGAACGTCGAGAAGCTCCGGGCGACCGCGCCGCTCTCTCGCGTGGGAAGCTGCCACGAGCGGTGGGACGAGTACCGCGACTGATACTCTCGCAAGCACTACTCCGCCGGTGACCACTTTGAACGGGAACGGGAGCTCCTCCCCTTCTGGACAACGTTCCACTGCTCCACCAACTAGACCCACTGAAGAATCTAGCTTTCCTCGGTCACAAACAGACTCGAGGGACTGGTCCACCGCCAACGAGAGTGTCAGTGAACAGGCCCCCACAAGGAGTCATTCTGGGGCCGTCGACGACTCGGTGCTCAGCGAGAGTACCGTTCGCTCTCAGCGTGGAAAGAGTCAGCACCGAGATCTCTTTCAGGATGACACCCTTCTCGACACCACCACCCTCGCCACCACCTTCCCCACGAAACCCTCTCTGAAATGGCCGCGCAACTCCCGCGTCCGGAGTTTCTCCCCTCACGCCGACACCGGCACTACTCGCACCGCCAACACCGCGGGGATGAGTCCGGACGACTACTTCCAGTACTACGATTCATATACGCGCGGCACAAAGGCGAGCGCCCTTCCGATCGTGTACGACCCGACGACGCAGCCGACCAAGTCGTGTTTGCGCAGCACCTCGCGCTTCGGCGCCGCAGCGGAGACCGTTGATGTGGAGACTATGAGCGTGGATGAAAGGATTGCCCTGGCCAAGACGTTCGCGTCTCAGCGAGCGAGCGAGAGCAACTGCATGGGCATCAGAGGGAGGGGTGTGAAGGACAAGGCGAAAGACGTGTTTGACAAGTCGTACGGGCGCAGTAGTGCCGCTCCGACAGACGCCCAAACGGAGGAGAGAAGAACGCTGAGGTTTGTGGAGGGCTGGGACGAGGGGGCGAAAGGGTACGAGCATTACGGGGATGACTCGGTGGACTGGAGGAAGATCTATCGGACCAGGAGCAGGAGAAGGGAGAGTCGGGCAAGCCAATAGGCTGCAGTGTGTGGAAGACTCTCATAACGTGGCTGCACGTAGAGAGTCTGATCTGAGGATGTATCACTTCAGATTGGCCAGAGTGGCAAGTGTGAGACAGTCAGGCAAGCCAGGGGGGCAGGTTCCGGGGAGCGGACGAGCTGAAGAGGCGAAGTTTCGTCGGATTTCCACAGATGTCGGGCCTTCTTTGATACTATGTACAGTATATGTACAACCTGTCTCAGTGACGATCATGATGGAGTTGATCCCTGAGCGAGCGAAAAGCCCCCAAGAGCTCAATGGACGATGCTGATCATCTCTGATTTTCCGTCAAAGACTGTACACTCCCAGGCCCTCCTCAACGACTTCGACATCACCACTCACCTTCGCTTGAGTGAGTGAATTTGCAATCGGACGAGCAAACCTTTGACTGCAGTGGCGAGCGCGACAATTTGGAAACGTGAGACATTCGGCAGCAGTTCAGCTCTCCTTTGAACTCTGCCTGCGTACTGTAGCCAGAGTGAGAGGAAGCGAGAGTCCAGAACGCTTCTGCTGGGCTGCGCAGCCCAATCTGAGAAAAGAAGTCGAGTCCGTGGCCGCCTTTTCCTTCTGCTCTCGCAAGCGAAGTACAGACTAGATTCAATGGAGGTCGCGCAACTTCGGTTGCGTATTTCGCATACTTAAGAAGGTACAGGTCGATCCATGCATTTCTCCCTGCCTCGAAGCAAACATCCGCTTCCCGCGGCATATTTACGATCACGCGCATCACACGAGGGACAAATAACCGCCATGTCAGAGAACAATGCCTACACCCGCGAGGATCAGGAGCGGGACCTTCAATCCTACCTGAGTGGCAATCCACCATCTTCTGGCAGCAAATTCTGCGCCACGGAGTTCAGCGAATCAGAGAGTTTGGCGATGTTGGTGATGAAGAGCCTCGCTTCTAAGACGACGGGAGACTCAAGCTCATCCCAGCAACCTGATGGGCCGTCTGCTGCTGCCACCACCACCGCGGTGCCCTTGGATAAATACCACTCGACCATCCTCGACAACATCAAGCGCTCCAAATACACCACCGAGCCGGAGACGCGAGATGCCGAGTCCGTGGTGCGTCTTCACCTGTACGCCCAGGATCTGAACGTTCTCGCCCAGCGGTCTTCTCTCAAAATGGGGGCACGTCTGGCCAACCAGAAAGAATTGCACCACATCTATAATCACGATGATGAGGAGGGTGCAAAGGAGAGGGTCCTCACGCTGATCAAGTCCTTGGAGTCCGAAGTGCTTCCGCTGGACAGATTCGTCCCCACAAAGGGGGGATGATCAACGATACAGTCTGGGATTTCGCAAGAGGGAACAGCCCCTCTCGACTTCTCATCCTACACTTGAACACTACTGTACACACCTTTCGAGTGACCAACAGAGCATGCAGAGATGAGGCTGGGGATGCATTGATCCGCCAACGTGTTTTTGTGCCGTACGATACGAAGTGGACCCCTCGAATGGACAGAATGGTCAGGAGGTTGGCGTAGCCCAGACTTCTGGTCCCCTCGGTATCGTCCTGTCACTACTGTACAGTAAGCCAATGGGTGGTTACCCTATTCTTCCGAGCCTTCGCAATGGACGAAGAGAGAGCGCAGTTAACAGGGCACGTACAGAGGGTGCTGCTCCAGTCTGTCATTGATGTAACTGTACAGTACCACGTGGTGGGGAACATAGGCCGCCTTCCTGCACCAGATGTATGTGCGTCCCGGACACTCGCTTGCGCGGGCTGGATTCGTGATAGAATGAGCCAACTTTTGACGCCAGAGGTGAAGCGTGAGACCATGCGAACATGGGCCGGCAGACAACGGACGAGGGCTTTTCACCTTACACTGCCTGGCTGATGAGACGAAGACCGGGCATAGGACGCTTCGCCGCACGGCGTGGGACAAGGTACTCGTACTGCATGAACGGAGTGTCACCGAGTCGGTGCCAACGGCGAATAGTGCAAGGCATGCCTTGAATTGACCGGTTCGTCACCACCTTTGATCGCTCGTACCTGGAAGGCGCAGAGAATGAACGGAGGTTGTTGCTTGACAGGACGAGCGAGGTCGAGTGCCAGGCATCGAGCAGTACAGTACTTGTACAGGTGTAAGAGACATTCATCGAGCCGTTTACATTTTCCATTTCGCTGCATCGAAGCAATTTCTTTTCACTACCAGGCCATCCAGTAGACTCCTCGTATCTCACACCGCACGTAACAGCCATGTCGGAATACAAGTCCAACATCAGTGTAGACCAAACGCAGGACCTCCCTTCAACCGTGAGTGGCAAAGCACGCACCCCTTCGACGTGGTCTTAGGACGAGGCCGCTCACATGGTCACAGCAAGAGGAGGGTTCATCCGGCTCTACTACCAGGCCAGGCTGGAGACAGAGGCTGTCTTCAGTCAGGCACCCGTTCCGTCGTCGTCAGAGGCAAGACTCGACAGTCGACGAGCAACTCAGCCGTCCCTCCGAATCTTCCCTTGCGGTTGAGCAAGAATCCGAGTCCGGCCAGGGAACATCCAGCTTTCATCATGATGACGAGTACCGCAAAGATATCGCCGGTAGGGTCGCGCGATCCAAGTTTACGATCAACCCGGAAACGCGAGAGTCCGGGGCTGCGGACGAACTCCTCCGCTACGCAGTGGCCCTCCACACTCACACCATGAAGTCATCTCACCCCCTGGCTATCGTAACGCTTCTCCCGATCAGACAGACGCTTGACTCTCTATATGGTCACGAGGACGAGCCCGGTGCAAATGACACGATCCTCGAGCAGATCAAGCTCTTGGAAGGTTTCTCCGGCTGATTGGTACCACGTCGCATCGAGCGGCTCGAAAGTGAGTCGCAGGTGAGTTGCAGGTGTACGCTTATCATACACGTACTCGTACTGTACATGTACACGCGCTGATAACAGAGTTGTCGCAGAGTAAGACCCGTCGAGACTCGTTCATGTGTTGCCTCCCTTGAGAGTCTACCTGCTCGTTCCAGCTATTCCGTGTCCCTTTCACTGTCTCTCATGCATGTATATCCACCACGTATGATCACACACCCCTTCACCCTGTTGTATTGGGCCAACTCTGGTCATTCAATGCAAGGCATACGGCCTCAGCCGCCCCGCGGCGCGGGGTGTCGCAGGGAGCCATTATGCATGAATGGGCATTACTTCGGTCCCCAGAGTCCCGCGGGCGACTCGCAGGAAGCCCGCGAACAGACCAGGATCTTACGCAGTGAGGAGGTACAGATCATGGATGGATAGAACCGGAGAGGAGCAGGGGAGCGGGTTGCGCAACGGAGAGAAACAGCCTCGGTCGGATGAGGATGGGAAAGCTGAGGACAAGAGAAGTGGTGGGATGAATCCATGTATGGGTACATGTACACAACCCCCCCCCCCCCCCCCCTAACAATGAGGCCGAAACGCCGCACTTAATCATACTGCGGTACTAGTACACTGGTCGTGGCATGCTTGCACCCATGCTCTCGCCGACTGACCGGTACATTGACACAGAAAACGACACTCTATAGCGCAACACAGCTATAGCTCTCCCGGCCATTTCCCTTCTCCTGTCCCTCGTCCCCGCCCCTTGCTCACCCTTGACGACTCCGACACTGTGCTACTCCCCTCAAAGCGCTGGGTGAGACTGGAGGAAGATCTACAGGATGAGAAGCTAGCGTATAACCAAATATCTCGCTCGAGGTGGGAGTCGTGAATCCACTCGTTTGCCAACCGCCACACGTGCTGTCACGTCACATAATGTACAAGACAAACCACGTGCCCGCTCGGGCCAGCTCCCATCATCTCTGTGCTTCTTCTGCATCTTGTGTGCATCTTAGTCTTTCTGATGCATTCACATCTTGCAACATCTACAATCAGTGTCACTCACTCTTGCAGCCGCATTAACTGCCGTCCCCCGCGCTTCGGGTGCCCCCCTCGCACACGGAGCTCGTCGACTCGACCGCTGTACCCGTACAGATCGATCTTTGCACGAGACAGCTGTTGCTCTCCTGAGCTCCCCGCCCCCCTTCCCCTCCCTTCTCCATTCCGGCCCGTCCTTATCCCCACTAAGTCGTCGGTGTCCCCCCCGTGACAGCATTGGCGACCGTATTCGCGCAAGATGACCCCAGATCCCAATGTCAGTGCCGGTATTGTCCATGACGCCCGGCCATGTGAGCACAGCGGCTCGGACGGGGCGGAGGTGGTCGGAAGCGAGATCTCACCAAGAGGTGAAGGCGATCCTCACCAGGACAGCCAGGATCTGCCGTGGCGGAACGGCGCGGACGGGCCAACCTTGTCGTGAAAACGGTCCGCTCAGGATCCCGGCCAGGATCCCGGCCAACACAGGCTACGGCATGAAGAAGGTACGCAAGTCAGCCCAATTGGAAGATCGCTTTTCGACTTTCCCACAATTCCGCCTGGATCGGGACTGGCACCACGGACGAATGGGCTTTGCCTGCAGAAGTCAATGTCAGTACTGTACAAGGGGTCCCACATCGCCGGACCCGTCTGGACATGGACCAGACTCTTCCGATGCCGTAAGTCGATGTCATCTAATTTGATGAGGGCGGGGAATAGCTGAATGTCGAGTAGCGCTAGTTCGTGCTGATCTTCCGAGTGCCGGTAAAATGAATATAGTGCGTACGAGTACAGTACGGGGTCAGGGTAGACTCAAAAAAGGTGGGCGCCACACCCTCCCGCTGCCCTCGAAACTCACCGGGTATGACAGGCACCCGAGCTTCTGACCGTGCATATACTCCGGCGACGATCCCAGTCCTGCGGGGCGAGTTTCTCTAAGATCCGACATGGACAGTGAGGCGTTGTCAAGTACCTTCACAAGCGCATTCTGATGTTTGGGATGTAGCGGGCTGAGTCGAGCCACTGTCTTTGATTGCGGGCCGTCAGAGGGCTCGACAAGCGCCCCCTCCTCTGACGCCGAGTTCAGACATCTTACCGGTCTGACGAGTCCGCGATTCTGCTCAATGTCTGCTCAAGAATCCAGGCGCCACCGAATTCCACATCACCCCGGGCGCCGTCGATCTTCCGAAACACCTGCACGTACTCTCCCAACGTAAGGCTAGCTGTTCCCGCACTCCATGGCCCACAGCTGCCCTCTTCGTCTGCCAAAAAGTCTGGCCACCAATCGAGGCACCTGGCCAGGACCCCGGACCCTGCATCCGGTTCCTGGGGGTTCCTGGGGATCTTGACTTACGTACGTCACATGATCCCACTCAGGTGGCAGCGAGGCGGTCACTCTGGTGCAGACGGGCTTCTTTTACGTTGCCTCCTGCAGGAGACCACTGTGCCAGCATGGTCTTCAGACTTTTTACGCCGCTTTTAGCGGCGGCGACGGGAACACCAAAGGAGGCAAGGACATGGGGCTTTTGTCTGATGGGAAGCAGACACCGGGGGCCGGACCGACAGATGGGCGAACCCCCCCCCCCCCCCCCGCGCGCGGACCAAAACGCAACATAAGACATCACGACTTGCCGGACGCCCGCCCGCTTTGCCCATCATTCCCGATCTCAACATCCACAGCTAGCAGTCCAAAGCTGCTCTCTCGATATGAGGCCTCTTATTCTGCTCTGCTTTCTCAATGTGGCCCTCGCATGGCCGCTGAACGCGGCCAACCTTCTTGGTGGCCGTCAGCCGGCATTGGCGGACATTAACCTGGTGGGTTCCATGTCTGACGCGATAAGACAGTGACAAGCTGTGGAAGGGCACATCGACTGACGCATTGCAGGATCGACAAGTCGATAAACGGACCAACAGCAATACGCCTACGCCTGCCTCCACCACCACCACCACGACAACGACCATCACACAGACACAGACTGTGACAGAGCAACCGACAATCACCGTGACGGGAACAAAAACTGCGACCACGACGGCGGGGACGATCACATCGACGCTCTCCCTCACCACTACATCGACGTTGACCACCTCCGCTACTAGCACATTTACGACTGCGAAGGGCACGACAACCGTGACCGTGACGATTCCTGCTACAACTGTCACGAGCACGCTGCAGTTGACTTCGACGTCGATTGCAACGAACATTATAACAGCGCTCCAGACCACCTCGACGACTCTGACGAGCATAATCACCCAGCTCGCTACGTCTTTCTCCACGCAGATCAACACAATCACTGCTGTTCAGACGCAACTCGCCACCGTGACTTCTACTGCTCTCGAGACTGTGCTCGCCACCGTCACGAACGAGATCGCGGCCACCCAGACTCTGGACGTCACGGCGACCCAGACTGTCACCAACGACGTGGTTACGACTCAGACTGTCACGAACGATGTGACGACGCAGCAGACAATCGATGTCATGGCGACCCAGACTGTCACCAACGACCTGGTTACGACTCAGACTGTTGCCAACGACGTAACAACAGTCCAGACTATCGATGTCACCGCGACCCAGACCGTCACCAACGACGTGGTTGAGACTCAGACTGTTGCCAACGACGTAACAACCGTCCAGACTATCGATGT